>JBBGZY010002486.1:0-140893 GCA_037952925.1 Lithobates clamitans
GGGGTAGAGAGGAGAGGAAAGGAGGGGGGGGGGTAGAGAGGAGAGGGAAAGGAGGGGGGGGTAGAGAGGAGAGGAAAGGAGGGGGGGGGGTAGAGAGGAGAGGAAAGGAGGGGGGGGTAGAGAGGAGAGGAAAGGAAAGGAGGGGGGGGTAGAGAGGAGAGGAAAGGAGGGGGGGGTAGAGAGGAAAGGAGGGGGGGGGGTAGAGAGGAGAGGAAAGGAGGGGGGGGTAGAGAGGAGAGGAAAGGAGGGGGGGGGGTAGAGAGGAGAGGAAAGGAGGGGGGGGTAGAGAGGAGAGGAAAGGAGGGGGGGGGGTAGAGAGGAAAGGAGGGGGGGGGGTAGAGAGGAGAGAAAGGAAAGGGGGAGAGAGATGAGCCTAAAGCCTGGTCCAGAGTCTTTTAGTCTGCGGAGTGGGTGGGGCCTTCTTTGGGCCTAAGTGACCTGTCCAATTTTTTTTTTATTGGCTGCGCAGTGGTGTCAGGATCTGCTCAAACCCTAAAAAGGCTGCATTGCCAGGTTAACATCACTAGGAGTTGGAGGAAGGCTCAGAATTCTGTGCTGGATCACTAGTCCCCAATCTCAGAAGAGAGGTCGGCAAGGGACAGGACAACTGTTAAGACATTTAAAAATGTATTTTTTTTTTTTTAAATTTTACCAAAAAAAAAAAAAATTGAAGGGAGAGGGGATATGTTTGCTCATAGGCATTATAATATAATACATGCGTAGCTAAATGGTGTATTTTTAGTGCAATTGTAAAGGCTAAACTGGTAAAACAGGCCAATGTTAGTGAGGGTGGTGGTGTTTGTTGTTTTATAGTGGAACTAAACTACCTCTGGAAATGCTACATTTTGGGCCCCCAGGAGCTTCTTGCTGTAATGTGATTAGTATGCACAGTGTATTAGCACATTATATACACTTACACAGGAATGACCCCCCCCAGCTGTGGTAGCATGTAAATGACAAGCCGAGTGTCTGCTGTTGGGTGGAAGTGATCCTGCAGCTGTATAGCCACTGGATCACTTCCATGCATCTCTTATGCCCTAATAAAAAGAATCAACTAAGTTCTATGACATGGATTTTTGGCCCCTATGTTATGCAAATAAAGTTTTTGTAAACAAAAAAAAAAAAAGGTACACCTAAGCACTTAAAACCCCCCCCCCCCCAAATTTGAGACTGTCCCACCCCCCACATACATGCAAGCGTAAACACATGTGTCCGGGGGGCTCTTATTTAAGAAAAGATCAATTAAGGTACACATGTAAAATATCAAAATGCATGCAGAAATGAGAGCAGTAATTCTAGGTCCACCCCATTCCCCCCCCCCCCTGCAGCATACAGGAACACAGCTCAGGCTGTCAATCACAGGCTGTGTGCTGGAGCTCCCTCCCCTGTCACTTGTTGTTGTCCTAACACTTGGTGTTAGGAAAAATTGACAAAAGTGACTCATGCTGATAGCAGAGGAAGGAGGCAGCAGACAGAAATGACACTTTAGTGCCTGGGCTGAGACAAGTACACACTGTTGAGGGATATGCTTTGTTTATATTTTATGTCTGAGGTTTACAACCACTTTAACTAAACTTATTACCTTTTTATACTTTGAAAGCACATTGCTTGTGGAGAATTTAGGGTACAGAAATGTGTGGCCGTTTCAGAAGCTCGTGCAAATTTTAAGGTTTGACATGTTGGGTATCTCTTTACTCGGTGCAACCTCTTCAGTATATTTTACCAAAAAATTGATGTATGCAGAAACCTTGCACTTGATAAACTGTTGCACTGATAGCATGTGAAAAAACAAAATGGAACTACCGCCATTTTATTCTCCAGGGTCTTTATTTTCAGAAAATTATATAGTGTTTGGGGGTTTTGACTAATCTTCAGGCCTAAATGTTTTCATTTAAAAAAAAGAAACCACCTAATGCCAAAGGCACAGTGAACCCCTCAGGATTGTTAAACGGACAGACCAGGTAGGTAAAGTACAAATCTTATTGAAACATAAAGATAGTAACAGTACAAAAAAAAATATGTATAGTGTATAACACCAGAAAAAACCAAATGTATTATCAATACAAATAGAATAACACATCATGTATGTCAGACAATGGCTGCCCTAGTGCGGTCCACGGACTCGCTTGTGTGCACACTTGCGTGGACGCCTTACATGTTTCGGACCATTGTGGGTCCTTCTTCAGGACTTGCAGGCGTGTGCACTGCATTGCTGGACGCCCATCGTGGCTCCCGGGGTGCGAGCCCGCTCATAATGGGCGGAGCCGCGTTGCCGACGCACGTGTGGCCATTTCCCTGCGCTTCAAGCTGGAACGCAAACAGGAAGGGAAAATAACGGATCAGGCCGCACATCCCAACCCCGGATAAAAGTCCAGAGCAGACCCCCCCCCCCCCCCCCCCCCCCCCCACCACCACCACCAAAGGGACGGACACTGCAAAGGACCCACGTGTGCCAGGCTGCGCCGAAAGTGCGCCCCTCCCTCACAAACTCTTATGTAGTGATTGTACATGCACGGACTTCAGGCTTACCAGTTCCAAGCCACTTGTGGGGTTGCACACATAGTGACCTCTAATGGAGATGTTGGGAATAACACCCAAACAGTGATGAAACCATACAATCACAAACAGTGCAACAGCAATGTATGCATATCAAGAAGAGTAATGATCCAAAAATCGTACGACATAATCCACTGTGCATGACAATAATAAAAGGGATTGATGTAGAATATCAGAAAAAGAAACGTAAAATGTGAGAAAATGATAGTGATGATAATAAATAAATGAAATGTGAAAAATATGGGTAGATACCCATTACAGGTAATATTATATATTTACATTGTAGAATCTATTACCCATATGACCCAAAAACTTCTGATGAAGGACCCACAATGGTCCGAAGCGTGTAAGGTGCGCGCACAAGCGAGCCCGTTAAATGCACTAGGGCAGCCAGTGTCTGACATACATGACGTGTTATTCTATTTGTATGAATAATATATTTTGGTTTTATCTGATTATATATACTGTTTTTGTTACTATCTTTATGATGATTCAAAAAAAATGTTTTTTTCCTTTTTTTTACCTACCTGGTCTGTCCGTTTAACAATCCTGAGGGGTTCACTAGTTGGTTTCTTTCCATGCACATACCAATCCCTCCTAGTGTTTGTTTGTTTTTTTTTGTTTTTTTAATTCTTCTTTTTTTTTTGTGTGTGTGTGTGTGTGTGTGTGTGTGTGTGTGTGTGTGTGTGTGTGTGTGCGTGCAAAAAATGCAAAGGGGAAAAATATCAGTTCAAGGTATGAAAAGGACACTGGGATTGTGATGAGATCCAGCAGGTAGTGTGTGCTTTCAGAAAATGTTCTTGGACTGCTTTCACACTGGGGCGGCGGGTCCGTTAGCAGTAAAGCGCCGGTTTAGTTGTAGTTTAAGTGATGCTTTTCAGCTGCTAGCGGGGCACTTTTACCCCCCCCCCCAAGAAGGGGTTAAAAGCGCCCGTGTTGCGGCACTTCGGAAGCGCTGGACATTTATTTCAATGGGCGGTGGAGGAGCGATGTATACACTGCTCCGGCACCGCCCCAAAGATGCTGCTTGCAGGATTTATTTTTTTATTTTTTCCAGTACCGCAAGCGCACCGCCCCAGTGTGAAAGCACTCAGGCTTTCACACTGGGGGGTGGCATGAGAGGCAGTCTTCAGGCACTTTTCATGCGCTATTTTTAGTGCTAAAACGCCTGAAAACTGCCTCGGTGTAAAAATAGCCTTCCTCTGGAAAAAACTAAAAAAAGGACAAATGCAGCTGTCACATCTAGGGACTGGTAAGCTGAAATATGACAGTTTTTTTGTTTTTGGGTATATGTATATATGTATGTATGTATGTATGTATGTATGTATGTATGTATGTTTAAAAAAAAAAAAAAAAAAAAAAGTACATACACAGGTAGGTTATAATTTTGGACTGGAATTCTACTTTAACCCGGCGTTCCTCCTAAAGTTTTTCAGTAACAGAAGCAGCGTTATGTAATGTGTCCCGGAGTCCCTGGCTGTGGCACACGTGTCGCCTGTCAGAAGGATGGCGCTGGGTGTTGTTTGAAGGCGTACTGTCTATTAATAACTGACGTTACATCGCCGTGTACTATTACCGTGAGCTCACCCAGAACATCCGGGAGCCCACCTCTGCTGGGAGGAAGATTATGGGCGTCGCTCTGGAGCTGCAGGCTTTTCCACTGCAAAACTGGCTTTTCAGCAATTGCACCGCGACTGGAGTAAGCGTGAAGGGATTTGTGGTGGAAACATAGGTGTGTTGTACATTACCTGTCATTAACTGTGTCAGGGAAGCTAATATGTAGGGAAACTGTATTTATTTTTTTTCCTTAAGGCTCGGTTCACACTAGTGCGATGCGAATCCAGTGCGGGTTCCTGAATCGCACACAGATCTGCGAACCGCTGCGCGTGTCGACGTAAAGTTGACACCTTCCCCAGATCGGATCGCAGTGTGAACTGTAAAATGGTGCTGGAATTGGATTTGGATCGCATGGGTGTGAACGCCCATGCGATCTGATTTCAGGGGACCTGCACTATTTTCAGCCATACAGTTTTTGCCTGAAATTGCATTCACACAGACACCGCATGTGATGTGAACAGCAATGCGGTGCGATTCACATGCGATGTCTGACATCACACTAGTGTGAACCGGGCCTAAAGTTTTTAGTTCAACTTTCGACTGTTTGATGTTGCGTGCTAAGACCATATTTTAGGTGTCACGTGAAACGCTGCTCGTGGGCTTCTTTCTACGTGCTGCTGTTTTTCTTGGAATGTAGCGTGGCTGTATGTGGCGGCGTCATTCTGTGAATGGAAAGACTTCACTCGCAGGAGCTGTGAATGGAAAAGACTACAAGTTCCATCTGCCCACCGTGGCAGGGGGAACTTGTAGATCTCATTGGAGCACAAGTGCGGCGTTATCGCTGCGCTTGCAAATCAGTGTTCGCTTCCTCCAGCGGTGGGGCCTGTACCTCTGTATGGACCTGAGGCTGGGGGGGGAGGGTCTACAGGAGCCTGTGCATTGACGACATGCTCCACCTCGTCCATTCAGAGAAGACTTTGCATTCATGAAGAAAATGCAAAGCCTTCTCTGAATAGAGCCCAGGTCGAGCGGCCGACCTCCTGTGTTTAATGCAGCCAAGGAGGGACCAAGTCCCATGAAGCAAATGGAGATCACTGAAGCGGTGTCTATTAGTGAATATTCAGCTTCCACAGGGCATCAGCCAGGTATGGTGTATACATATAAACAACTGAATGCCTGAGTTCACACTAGTGCTTGCGGAACACTGCATGTGTTAGGGCGGCACAGTGGTGTAGTGGGTAGCACTCTCGCCTAGCAGTAAAAAGGGTCGCTGGTTCGAATCCCAACAACGACACCACCTGCCTGGAGTTTGCATGTTCTCCCCTGTGCCTGCGTGGGTTTCCTCCGGGTACTCCGGTTTCCTCCCACACTCCAAAGACATGCTGGTAGGTTAATTGGCTTCTATCTAAATTAGCTCTAGTATATGAATGTGAGTTGAGGACCTTGGATTGTGAGCTCCTTGAGGGTAGGGACTGACGTGAATGTACAATATATATGTAAAGTGCTGCGTAAATTGATGGCGCTATATAAGTACCATAATAATAATGTGATTCGCACAGGAATCGCACCACTTTCCTGTGTACTTCACATGCGGTGTGTGTATATATATGTATATATATATATATATATGTGTGTATATATATATATATATATATATATATATATATATATATATATATATATATATATATATATATATATATATATATATATATATATATATATATATATATATATATATATATATATAAATAATAATTTTGTATGGCTGAAATTGCATCTGCACCAAAATGGTGCAGGACCCTTTTTTTTTTTTTTTTTTCTTTTCCTTCGCACCTGAATCGCACTGCGCTTTGAGATCTGTTTCGGGGTGTCTCTAATCTGAAATTGATACCCACAGCAGATGGACTCTAATTGGTTGCTGTGCGATGTGGAAAAAACGCACTGCGTTTCCCAGCACCTCATCAGTGTGAACCAGGGCTAATGGAACACACACGAGGGCCTACAAAGACCTACTGCATTACCACAAGACTTATTAATACAATAAACGGCCTCCTTCCAAAAGTGGAGAAATTCATGCGTTGTATCAAATCATGATCCAGCATGGCATCAAGTAACCCAACCCACCCAAAAGGGGTAGCTCCGTTCGGTCGCACGGGACGGATACCTGTCAAAACCAGATCCCCACTTCCATTTCTGTGAAGGATCGAAGCACAGTGATCTATGAAATTTCCGGCCCCTCCGCATGGCTTCACTTCCTGTTTTCCCTTTTTAATGGAGATGTCGGCTCCTGCACCCAAAGCAGATTGATAAATCGGCTAGGGGTGCCAACATCGCGGGATCCCTGGGACAGGTAAGTGTCCTCATGTTAAAAGTAAGCAGCTGCAGTATTTGTAGCTGTTGCCTTTTTTTAATGGCTGGAACTCCTCTTGAATATAAAGAGTATTAACAAGGGGATGTGACCAGGGCCTCTTCATAATAAATGGCTGCTGACTGCAGGTTCAGACTGACCGGCTCCTGAATTCTATCTCGGCGACCACCTGCTTACAGAAATCTGCTGCCGAGCGCGGAATGTCAGCGGTCCTTCGCAGACCCCCCCGGCGAGGACCTTTCCGCATGCTGTTGCCTTGTGAAGAATGAAATTGGCCGGTGTAATAAATCGCTGGTACAGTAACCGGCCTCCGGCAGAATGTTTTGTAACCAGATTCTGTAATCGCTTGCTTCCCGAAATAGGTCTGGGAGGCCCCAGTGACATCTGTTGACACACACATAGGACTTTGGCAGGCCGGTCCTTATTATAACGCATGCGGCTCCAATTTGGAAACGCTCTACACTCGTCCTATCGGAGCGTGTACTGTATATAGAAGAGTACGTTTTGGGCGGATGTGTTATTTCAGACACATGGAGGTGTACCCAGCCCATCCTCTAGGAAAAGTGGGTCTGATCCTGGATCAGTACAAGGGCATGTGGTGTATGAACATCAGATTCATGCCAGAAAACTCCTACATAAAAACACAAGGATTGGGCGGGATACTAAATATACATTTTCCTGCATAAAAATTCTAGTTTTTTTTTTTTTTTTTTATTCCTTTTTTGTTCTCTCCTAAGCTTGGAGAATACTATCCAACACTTTCTTTATTTAATACTATTTTTCTATGTCACGTTTTTTTAAAATTGCGCACACTCGTGGACTGGCGACCAAACTGGTGCTTTAAAAAAACTCCATAGGCGACGCTTGTATACATCGTGTATTGATCAATTTGAGATCGCTGGCAGAATCGCAGCGTTTCTGCCCCGCAATCCAAAAAACGCCAAATGTGAATGGAGCCTATTGCAGAGAAGTGGTCGTTAACTCATCCATAAACCTCAGTGAAGTGACTGGCCTCAGGTGATACAGAGATGAAACAGATCCTCCTTCATAAGTTGTACCTGTTTTATCTACAGTCTTCTCTTCTACATCCACAGTGCAGAATTTATACAGCTTGTCTGAGATTTTAGAAAGCGGGGAGCTGACCTTGCACGCTGCAGAGCTCAGTGAGGAGTGCTCTGATAGCTGATTGGAGGGAAGAGACGCACCCTCCTTCACACAGGAACAGAGCTGAGGCTGTCCATTACAGGCTGTGTGCTGGAGCTCCCTCCCCTGTCACCAAATTTCTCTTGGTGTCAGGAAAACTTGTCAGAAGTGACTCGTGCTGATAGCAGAGAAAGGAGGCAGCTGACAGAAATGACACTTGGTGTTCTGTATTGAGACAAATACACTCTTAAGTCTATAGAGCAGGGATTTTCAATTAGTGGACCTCCAGCTGTTGCAGAACTACAAGTCCCACGGGGCATAGCAAGACTCTGACAGCCACCCAGAGGCAGAGGCATGATGGGACTTGTAGTTTTTCAACAGCTTGAGGTCTGCGAATTGCATATTCCTTGCTATAGAAGGATACACTTTGTTCATATTTCATGTCTGAGGTTTACAACCACTTTAATGGGGTTGTAAACCTTCACCGTTTTTCACCTGAATGCATTCGGGTGAAAAACTTTTTGTGCTGCAGACCCCCCCCTTTTTTTTTTTTTCTTGCCTGAACCCGATTGTTCCAGCAAAGGGGACAAACACAGCATCTCCAGCCACTGTCTCAGGTCCCCATTGGACAGATTGATAGCAGCAGGAGCCATTGACTCCTGGTGCTGTCAATCAAATCCAGTGACATGGGGGGCGGGGCCGAATCCTGTCTGTCAATGGACGCAGCAGCAGGACTCGGGAGCAAGCCTGCGCAAGTGCCCCATGGAATGCAGCTCTCCTTTTTTGGGGCACTCGAGAAGGAGGAACCAGGAGCGCCACGGGGGAAAACCCCAGGAAAGGACAATCGGGGCTGCTCTGTGCAAAACCCTTGCACAGAGGAGGTAAGTAGAACATGTTTGTAAAGCTTTGTGTTTGTTTTTATTTTTCTTCTCCTCTTTCTTTTTCCTTTTTTTTTTTCTTTTCTTTTCTTTTTCTTTTTCTTTTCTTTCTTTTCTTTTTTTTCTTTTTCTTTTCTTTCTTTTCTTTTTTTTTCTTTTTCTTTTCTCTTCTTTCTTCTTTTTTCTTTTTTCTTCTTTTTTCTTTTTTTCTTTTCTTTTCTTCTTTTTTCTTTTTCTTCTATTTTCTTTTCTTTTCTTTCTTCTTTTTTTCTTTTCTTTTCTTTCTTTCCTATCACTTAAAGGTAAAAACCTTCTGCCTTTTAACCACTTTAACAAACGGCGCCCACGTGCATCTTGTAAGGGCAGTGTGCGCACAGAACGCACCTTTCCTTTGATGTGTACAGGACATTTCGTGATCTGTCAATGGATACAAAGTTGCATTAGTTTGTCTCTTCTATCTGCCTGAAGTTCAGCTTTACAATAAACAAACTGATCCTGGCCTATCGCTGTAGGCGGCTCTCGTGTAAATCACGCCATGTACAGTTTTTATAAGGTGATTTTAGCACTCTATAGTAACCAGCGTGACGCAAAAGGCGCTAATAAAAAGCATTGAGGCTTTTCTCTGTGAAGTTGGTGATCTCGGCTCTATTCTGTGTGCAGAAAGGCAGTCTGAGTGATTTTTGTTTGGGGTGTTTTTTTTTTTGTTTTTTTTTAACGGCCGTCTAATCTGTGACCCTCAGCAGACCCCTTCCAATCCATTCCGCAAGATCTTCTGGGTATTCTTTTTATCGCCCATTAGCTACATCCTGGAAGGATCGATAATTATTTCGCTGCCAGCCGGTCAAACCAGGACACGCGCCACCTCCTGCGGCTCCCCCTTCCTCCGCTGCGAGCGCTTCGAGTTCAGAGGTGGTCGCTCAAGAACTGAAATGCTCTCCTGGCGGTACGGGAGAAGGACGTTCGTGCTGTTTTTGTACTCGTGTTAGTTTAATGAAGAAATGGACAAATTTTAGGTACGAGTCCCTTAGCTGTATGTCAGAAGGTTCTAAATCAGGAAGACTTTGTTGTTGTGTTTTTTTGTTTTTTTTGTTTTTTTTTCTGGTTTTGTTTTAAGAGGACTTAAAACTGTGTTCTTTCAAAGTGGATCTGTGCTTTGTAGGATGGCTATATAAAGCATAAGGCCTTCTTTTGACGCTTCTCTTCTGCTTGTTGCATTTTATGTATTCTTGTAAGGCTGGGAACGTCTACTTTTAGGCTGGGTTCACATCTCTCGCAGTAGGGGGTCCGGTGCGTCCCTGTACTCTGTTTTTCGGGACGAATCGGGTACGAATTTTTGCCTGAGTTCGGCCCTGAAACGGAGCCAAAGACGCACAAGACCTCTGTGCAATCCGCTCCGCAGCCGCCTCAGAGATATGTGAACCGGCTCCATTTAAGAGAGCCGGTCAGTCTCCTGTCATGCGAATTGGATGCGGAGAAGTTCACATCAGATACGCACTAGGTTTTTTGTTTTTTTTTTATAGCGCAAAAAATAAATGCAGAGGTGATCAATTACCACCAAAAGAAGGCTCTATTTGTGGGTAAAAAGGACCTCAATTTTATTGGGCGCACGGCGGCGCGATTGTCAGTTCAAGTAACGCAGTGCCGTATCGCACAAAATGGCCTGGTCAGGAAGGGAGGGTAAATCTTCCGGTGGTTAAAGTCCTCATTGACACAGCATTTGAAGCAGCAGGTAGTGTTATTTTAGGTAGACCTCCCCTTTTAAGTTGTTTGTGTACACCGTGGCTGTGCGGTCATGTTTGTTTATTTTTACCTGAAAGCGTCAATCAGGGAAGATGTGGGGGAGAGAGAGAGAGAGAAACACAACAAGCTTCTAAAAACAGGATGAAAGGCTTTTGGAGTCCTATGTTGTCAGGATGACGCATGTGTGAATGACATTTCTTTGTGTGTTGGGCCGGGCAGGGGAGCAGCCAAAGGAAATTACCGTTCATTAATAAGTCCCAGCCGTGTGCGGCAGGCAGAACACTCTGATTGTTGTACACCTTCCTATCTGATGTACTTTGCTGAGCTGGGATAACCCTCCAATGCATTCATCGTATTGAAGATTAGGGAAATAACAGCAGATCTCCGTTTTTTTTTTGTTTTATCCTCTAATCCAGTGGTTCTCAACCTTGCTAGTGCCGTGACCCCTTGATAACATTTCCCAAGTTGTGGGGACCCCTAACAGTAAAATTTTTTATTTTGGTAGTGTGGGTGGTCAGCACCCAAGGCAAGACAAGTAATTTGCACCCCTAATGGACATTTAGCGCTCCCTGAGTTCCTTCAACTCGTGCAGTATTGAAACCCCTTATGGTACATTTTAGGATATACCACTCTTTCTTTGTTTTCCTTTCTTTCCCTATCCTAATTTCTTGTTTTTTCCCCATTCTTCTCTCTAGCCGTCTTTCTCTTTATTCTTTCTCTCCCTGTTTTCTTTGTTCCTTCCCCTCTTTTCCTCTCTCTTCCATGTATTCTCTATATTCCTTCTCTTACTCCTTGGTGGGGGGAATGGGATAAGTGGCAGTGATGGCGGGGAGTTGGGGTGAGTGGCAGTGCTGGCGGGGAGTTGGGGTGAGTGGCAGTGCTGGCGGGGAGTTGGGGTGAGTGGCAGTGCTGGCGGGGAGTTGGGGTGAGTGGCAGTTCCTGTGGGGAGTTGGGGTGAGTGGCAGTTCCTGTGGGGAGTTGGGGTGAGTGGCAGTGCTGGCGGGGAGTTCTGAGTCAACTTAGGTGCTCTTGATCAAGGTCATCTGCTGATCTGAGAACTGTAGTGGGCACTTTTAATGGCAACCATAATCACAGAAGTGTTACTCTCTGTGTTTCTGACTTTGTGGTGTAACAGTGACACCTATGCCGAAATCAGGAGTTGGGGTCTCCTCCAGCCCCTCCCACTTCACATTCCTCACCAGTCAGCTGACCCCTAGTCTCTTCCTCCAGCCATGCCGTGAACTTAATGGGCGGCTGCGAAGAGGCTGAGTGGGCGGCTGCGGGCTCCAGGAACAGCCCAACTGGGCGGCCGCTGGCTCCAGGGAGAGCGCTGCTGGGCGGCTGCAAAAAGGCTGAGAGAGCGGTGCGGAATTCAGGAACAGCCGAGGATTTGGTGACCCCTGGCAAATCATCATTCGACCCCTGAGGGGGGTCCTGACCCCCAGGTTGAGAACCACTGCTCTAATCTGTCTTTGTTGGCAAAGGACTGTCCAGTCTGTCCATTTTCTTGATCTTTTGCTGCTTCATCAATCCTTTATGTCCATGAAGGGATCTTTGGAGATCTTCAGTCTGGCAATGTCTTTATTTAGACTTCTAACTATACAGGAAACAGAAGGGAGGGCCACCCCATGTCTGAGGACTCCATCAGGGCTACAGTAAAGGCAAGAAAATATAAAAGTTTAAAATTTGAATATGATAGGGAAATCCCAGAACTTGGGTGTTTCCAATAACATTTTGACTGCTGAACCACATTCAAAAAGATGTATTTAATATTCAAGCCTATAGTTCTATAGTTTTTAGCCATAGGCAGGGGAGCAAACATATACAGTACATAGTGACATAATTGCTCTGCAGAAGCTGAGGGCATCAGTACAATTTATACTTTTCTACATGGGGGGGGGGGGGGGCTACCTTTTGAATGAGTCTCTTTTGAAGTCCTAATCAATTTGTTGGTTATTTACATTGATGAACAGATGGTCATTTAACACGCACACATCACTTCCACAGTTCTCTGGGAAAAGCCAGAGATGGACCTTTTTTTTACAGCTAAAGGTGTGAATGGCATTTGACCACAACCAAAACAGCTGTTGCATCCTGTGACTTTAAAATTGTACTGAGTACAGTTTTGATACTTAAAACTAAATGTTTGATTTAATAAATGGCTGTTCCATTTACCCTATCAAATATGAAGTGCATTGCAAAAAAAAAATTTCCGCTCCTCAAAAGTGCCAATTGTTGAAGAGGAGCGGGGGATGAGTCTTTAAAGTCTTTAAAGCGGAACTTCCCCTTTTGGGTGGAGCTTTGCTTTAATAACGTTCCATTACCTTGTTATGCAGGTCTTTTTTTTTTGACAGTTCTTTTCTGCTCCTTTATGGTTCAGTATACAGCCTGCTTTTGTGCATCCATGTGAGTGCTAACAAACTCATTGACAATTTTATACACAGACACTAATTTTGCAATTTAAAAAGCCACATCTGAATGGCTCCTACGCCGCCGCTTAGTGATTATCAAGGTTTTCAGACCAACCAAGTTTAAGAACAACAATGTGTAGGCAGTGCAGGCATAGAATCCCTTTGACCTTCAGTTATTTTGACAGAGTAAAGGCCATTCTGTGCCGCTGCATGAATGACTTTCAGAAGGAGATAAAAACATGAGAAGTGCGTATTTGGCGGTGGCAGCCTATGTGCGGAATGTAGGTATCTCAGCTCATTCATACATAAGTGATATACGTCTATTGGTGTTCACATGTAATGCGGGCAACTGCATGAGTCAATACGGCCTTGTACATGAGGTGCAAATAATTTTGAGGCTCCCACAGTTAAGGAAGTCAAGAAAAGGATAAAAACGAAGGACACCCCCAGCTCCTGGATTACAAGGTCATCTCCTGTTGGTGTTCAGACCATATGCACACTGCCATCTAGTGGCTGTTGCAGAGCATCACATCCACAGTAGGATGGCAAGGGATGCAGGGATTTATTTTGGTATGACTCGGAAGTGCTGCTTTCTTCCCTCCCTTTTTTTTTTGGAGTTCTGTGTTTCTAAAGTAATTGCAGCTTATCAATGCGTGAATGTGGTGGCTGGATTGTCGTCCCCCCCCCCCCCCCCAAAAAAAAAAAAACATCCTCACCAGGTGATCTCTCTGTTCTCGGGTGACAACACACTATTGTATCCAAGGCTGGGACAAGGGAGGGGCTGCTGCCCTGGGCACTGTGATGTCATGTGAGGTGGGGGAGGGTATTAAGGGGTAATCTGGGGGGGGGGGCAGCAGGGTGTAAGAATTGTTCTAGAAGGTGAAATTTTGTGGGGTTTGTGCTAAAAAGGGGGATATGGTAGAGGGAAAAGTAATTGTGCAAGGAGGGTAATATTATTTTTTTTTTTTTGGGGGGGGTGTTGATTTTGTGATAGTAGGGATGAATAGGCGAATGATTGATTTTTTTTTTTTGGGGGGGGGGGGGGGTTGTGCTGAGAGTGGGGATCTGGAGTGGGGGCGAGAGGTTGTGTACCTGAGGTATTAGAAGGGTAGAGGATTTGTGGTGGGGCATTTGTGCTGGAGGGATTTCAGCAGGGGAAGCCGATTTGTACTTGGAGGGGACAGCATGCAGATTAGAGCTCCCCCCTCCCCCCCCCCCCCCCCCTTTTTTTTTTTTTTTTCTTTCTTTTTTTACATGGGGGGGGGGGGGGGGGGGATTTGACACATAATGCTCATGAATCTTCTGGGGTGCTGTTTGACATGTTCACCCTGGGCTCTAGGTGACCACCGTGTCCCGGCACTTTATTGTATCTATGGCATGGAGGAGCTGTATTGTCGTCATCCTAGGCCAGGACTACAGAACACCACCTTCTCTCATTCATAACATGGCAAGGGAGGGGGAAGTCGGGGCCAACATTACGCAGTTATTGAAGCTGATTTTTTATTTTTTTTTCTTTCTTTCTGAGCTCCAGGTGAAACCTAAATCTCTTCTTGCTATGGGGACTTCCCCTCACTGCAAGTTTTAAATGCTTGTTTATGCCTAGGGGAACAGGGACTTTTACTTAAATAATTTCTTAACTTGTGCCCCCCCCCAAGAAAAAATTGCCACCTCCGTCCATGCTGTAAGAAACTTTTCCCCCTCTTCTCCCTCTCTCTCATGTGCCAATAGCCCTGCATTATTGTATATGAGGGCACCAAGGGGCTGCGCACAGGGGAGCTGATTTGAGCGCCACCTGCTGCTGGAGCCAGGTATTAGGTCAGTAGGACTTCCTGTTCCCTTAGGCATAAACAAGCATTTACCCCCCCTGTAAGGGGAGTTTAGTTTCCCACAGTGGTAGGATTTAAAGCGGTATTCAACTCAAAACCAAAAATCTTATAACTGGCAGCTTGCCAATCATTAGATGTGGTGGCTACATTTTTTTTTTTTTTTTTTTTTTTTTCCTTTTTTATGCTTTTTTCCTCTTGTTTTTCACCTGGTGATCTGTCCAGTAACACACCCCGCCCCTGTATTAGAGTGCCCCCACTCTGGATGAAAGAGCACAGGGGTAACTTTGGACAGCAGCATTGCCAGTCTGGAGGTAGAGGGGGTGTTAAATGTACTAGCAGATTTAAATACACAATTTGAACCGCTTTATAGGTACGTGGTTTATGCAGTGAATTGTAGCCAATCTCTTTTTTTTTTTTTTAGGACGTAGTTTCGAGCATTCGATGACCTTTTTAACCTCCTCGGACGATTGCAAAAACAAAAAATTAAATAAAAAATGAATTCCCTAAAAATCGAAAATATTTTTTTTTTTTTTTGCTTGCTTATCTTGTCTGACTTCTTTGGGGAGATGAAGACATAATTGTCAGTTTAGTTGTAGTTTTTTTCCCCCCAATGGAAGGGGAGTGACGTCTTGTACCCGGGTGACATACACTTTGTACTGAGTGGAGATCTCTCATCTGATTGTCCTCGGAGGACCACTTCAGTTCAGACCAGTTTGGTGCCGTTTCTTTGTTTTGGGTATTTTTTTTGCAGATTCATAGTAAAGTTGATGATTTTGTCTCCCTCGTGAGTCGCTCGGTCGTGTTTTCACTCAATAAAAGGACATTCCCAGTTTAGTGTTTGTGTACGTTCTCGGGATGTACGTATTTACCATCTACCACCATTTATATTTGCTATCTGTTTGCTGCTGGATTGCACCGGTTGTGTCTTCTTATTTTTTGTTTGTTTTGCTTTTTTTTGGAGTGCTCGACCTTTTGTGTGGGTGGCCTTCCAGGTAAAGGACGACTGTAAAAAGAATATAAGAACCGCGCTAAGTGCCACAGGTATTTTAAATATACATAAACCACATTTTATATTTATGGCGACCTGGAATCAAGGTCGCTAAAAAGTCCCATTTAAAAAAAGTGCTCATAACAAACTTCAACCATAAAGTTCCAAGTCCCAAATAAAGTGCTCGTGCTCCAAAAAATGGATGCGGAATTCCGTACTTAAAGCGGAGTTCCACCCAAATTTTGAACAATATCTGTATGTATTCTCTTCCTTGCCTAGATGCTGACATGCCCTTTAAAAAAATTTAAATCGCCGTAATTACCTTTTTATTTTATTTTTCTATTCTTCTTTGCACTTCCTGGTTCTCCTCCCGTGGGAGTAGGCGTGTCTCTAGCCTCTCCCAGACTCCTGGGAGCTAGTCTCAGGCTTCCCAGGATGCCACTGAGCATGTGCGGGAACGAGCGGTGAATGCTGGGAGCACAGCATTCACCACATCCAGGAAATAAATGCTTGTGGGCTTCAAATGCCCACAATGAAGATGGAAACCGCCTGCAGTGAGTAATATAAGTTATTCTTTCCGACGAAATCTGACACAGGCGGACATATTACACACAATATGTGAGTATGTAATGCTGAGAAGAAAAGTTTGTGAATGAACTCAAAAAAAAAAAAAAAAAAAGGATAGATAGGTGGACCCCCGCTATAAGTGCTCAAAGAATGTGCCCCCCACCCACATAGATGTAAACTCGCCCTTCAAAAGGGACTAACTATTGCTAGTGTGGTCAAACGCGCATGTGGGGCAGCAGCCCCTGTGGATCCTCTTTAGAGTGGCGTTGTCTGGGATAAGTATTCCTCATGTGGATAGAGATGACAGAAAAAAAAAACCTTATTGCGCCATACCGTTTTAAAAGTTTATTCCAAATATAAAAAGACATAATAATTGAACTCGCACGTAGGGGTGCCTTAGGCCCCTTTTATACTGGGGCGGTTTGCAGGCGCTATTGCGCTAAAAATAGCGCCTGCAAACCGACCTGAAAGTGTCGCTGCTTTGTCTCCAATGTGAAAGCCCCGAGGGCTTTCACACTGGTGCGCTGGCAGGACAGTGAAAGTCCTGCTAGCAGCATCTTTGGAGCGGTGAGTATAGCGCTCCTCCACCGCTCCTGCCCATTGAAATCAATGGGACACCGCGGCAATACCGCCGGCAAAGCGCCTCTGCAGAGGTGTTTTTTAACCCTTTCTCGGCCGCTACGGGGAGTAAAACCGAATACCGACGGTAAAGCGCTGCTAACAATAGCGTCCCCCCGACCCCCCCCCCCCCCCCCCCGTGTGAAAGGGGCCTAAAAGCCTGGCACACGGTGTGAATAGCAGGTAAGTTCCCAGCAAATCTGCCCATAGGCAATGATAAACCGCTGCGGTTGTTCGATAACCGGAAGTATGTCGCGATGACGCGGATCAACCTCAACGAGTTTCAGCCTGTCAGATGGGCCGTCTTCAGGAAGTTGACTGTAGTCTGCCAGTATAATGGCAGTCAGATGGCGCAGCCGCAGAGGTTTGGGATCGTGGCTCGGGGGGCACCGCTGATGTAAGATCGCAACATTCTAAGGTTTGCTTACTCGCCCCCCCCTACCCACCTTCTTTGCTGGGAGGAGATGGTGCCTGGGTTCACACTCGTGCGGATTGGATGTGGGTTTACACCGCATCCAATTCGCATTACAGGAAATTGTGACCGGCTCTGTATGGAACCGGTTCACTCAGTTTCAGGTGCAAATTCAGGCAAAAATTTTTGGGCCCGATTCGTCTCTGAAACGGAGAACAGGAACGCACCGAAATTTCTATTAAGAAGGCAGCCAATAGCACAAGGGACACTTCACGCTGGATGGAAGTGCTGTCCCCTGTGCTGTGTGTGGGGGTTTTTTTGTTTTTTTTAATTTAAAGCTGTATTAAACCCAAAACAATCAATATGTACATCAGTTTACCAATCATTCGATGTGGTGGCTGCATTCGTGTGTTTTTTTTTTTTTTTTTTGGCTCCTCCCACCCTCTGTTTTCACCTGGTGATCTGATCACCCACCTGTATTGGATCGCCTCCACTCTGGATGAAGGAGCACAGGTGGGGAACCTTTTTTGGACAGCAGCATTGTCAGTCTGGGAGGAGGGGAGTGTTAGTGTATCTAAATCTGCTAGTACATCTAACACATTTGAAGACAAACTCCAGCTAACACTTACAGCAAACCGTTTTTTCCTTTTTGGATAAAAGTTTTACATAAAAGCTGATCATTGTAAGCACCCCATGGCAGCGGCATATGGTTTGTCTCATCGCTGCTACATCTGATCTGCAAGACGGCTTATTTCTGTTGATCTGCAGACTTGCTGGCCAGAACTGCAGGTGAAAGTAAGGAAAAGAAAGCCGAAAAAGAAAACTAATGCAGCCATCTGGTAAGCTGCAATATAATGTATGCTGTTGGGTTTAATCCCTTCCCACCCAAACTATAGGCGAAAGACGGCTACAATAGTGCAGCTTACTTTGCCGGGAGGTCGTCCATGGATGTCACCCTCCCCCCCGATCATGCTGCCGGTGTGCTTTGATCGCTCAGTCCTTTGGATTCAGCTGATCACAGATCAGGATAAAGTGCCAATTACGACGGCCCTTTACCATGTGATCATCTGTGTCCAATGACAGCTGATCACAGATGTGTAAACAAGCCATTTATCGGCTTTCCTTTACTCTCTTTGACAGCATGAGGAGAGGAGAGCCGATAACTGGCTTGTGTTAAAGGGACATTGGCTCTGATTATCAGTGCCGCCGCCATTCCCCAGCGCACGTTTGTGAAGGAGAAAAATGACCTGTTTGCAAAATTTTATAACAGACTATGAAATTAAAAAAATTTTTTTTATTTTTTTTCATAATCGGTCTTTCATTTTTAACAAAAAATAAATCCCCAGTGGTGAAAAAACACCACCAAAAGAAGTGTGTGTGTGTGTGTGTGTGTGTGTGTGTGTGTGTGTGTGTGTGTGTAGAATAAAAATGTCATTTGGGTACAGCGTTGCATGACCGCGCAATTGCCGTTCAAAGTGCGACAGCGCTGAAATTTGGCCTGGGAAGGAAGGGGGTAAAAGTCCCCGGTAGGAAAGTGGTTAATGCTGCTTTTGAATAGGCTTATCAAATCACTGTTGCCCATTTATTACCCCATTCCCTTCTGCCATTTTTGAAGAGACTCTGGAGCTGTGGGGGGGGGTGTGTGTATCTAGTCGCTCTGGGCATTCAGAAACAGGAGGCCTATTAGCAGCGCTAGGTAATCTCTATCAGTGTGAAGATTTATTTGTAGATTGTCAGCCAGGACGGTGCAGGGTTTCTAGTTTCGCTGCCGAGGCTGCAGCACTCAATCACCAGCGCAGAACCAGACCCGTCCAATGACGTCAGCGGCAGATGGTGAACTATTCAAAACTTGTTAGGGGGCAGTGGGGTGGGGGTCTCGTTTTACAGCCCCCAGTCTTACAGATGTAACCCTTTCCATGCACTCGTCATACAGTTTCCCTGTTCTCCGATTTTTTTTTTTTTTTTTTTTTTTTTTTTTTATTTATTTTATTTAAAAGTACTTTCTAAGACATTTTGGATGTAGTTAGTAAAATATATATCTATATCTATATCTATATCTATATCTATATCTATATCTATATCTATATCTATATCTATATCTATATCTATATCTATATCTATATCTATATCTATATCTATATCTATATCTATATCTATATATATATATATATCTATCTAATATATTTTTTTTTTTTTTTTTTCAAGCAGCCAGATTTTGAAACCCCCCAAGAGACGATTGGTTTCTGTGGGCCACTGTATGGAAGTATGTGTAAACCCCAAATCTATTTTTCAGTATGTTTGGCAGTTACCTGCAGGTTTTTTTTCTGTTTTTTTATTTTTTTTTTTATTTTCCCTTTCCTTATAGATAAATGCAGGTAACTGCAATGATACATAGAAGTCCAATAGGTCTGTGTGTTCACACCAGAATGTGGTGTTTCACTGCTCTTTCAGAACAGTGGCTCCCCCCCCCCCCCCCCAAAACCATTGGCTCCTGCTGCTGTCAGTCATAGCCTGTAAGAAGAGCGTTGGGTGGGGGTGGGGGGGGGGTGTTGAGCTGTGCTGTGTGTCTATAGATATAGAACGCGCCTCAAGATCGATCCCGCACAAGCGGCTTGCTATGGGGCATTAGGCAAGGTGGGAGGAGCCAGGAGCGTTGGCGGGGCACCCCAGAAGAGGAGGATCGCGGCTGCTCTGTGCACAACCACTGCGCAGAGCAGGTAAGTATTGCATGTTTATTTTTTTTTAAAAGAAAAAGGTTTACAACAGGGGTGGATTTGATTTAAATCATGATTTACTTCACTAGTAAGAAGGCTTGAGTTTAAATCATAGGTTTTTTTTTTTTTTTTTTAACCACCTCAATACCGGGCACTTTCACCCCCTTCCTGCCCAGGCCATTTTTCAGCGCTGTCACACTTTGAATGACATTTGCGCGGTCATACAACACTGTAACCATGTGAAATATTTTTTTATCATTTTATCCACACAAATAGAGCTTTCTTTTGGTGGTATGTAATCACTCTTGGTTTTTTTTTTTTTTTTTCCTAAAAAAAAAAAAGACCAAAAATTTTGAGAAGTTTTTTAGTTTGTCAGTAAATTTTGTAAAGAAGTAATTTTTCTGCGGCACTGATTGGGGCTGATGAGGTGGCACTGGTGGGAGCACTGATGTCCTAGCAACACAGCGCACGAGATCGGTCGTTCTGGAGGGCTGTCATGTGACGTCCACCCAGAACAAGAGCCACACCGCCATTTGGCGGTAGGAGGTTAAAGGGCAACTGTCATCGCTGTCCTGCAGAGGCTCCTCCTCTGTCCCGCTGGTGACTCACCGACAGTTCCATTCACTTTAATTGGACGGCTGGTGATGCGGCAGTGACACAACAAGGTGAGGGACGGGGCGGCAGCAGGTGAGTGGATGCCCGCTAACAGGCACTGCCATGATGGCTCTGAAATGGCAGGTGCTCTTTAAATGTAAGGACTCATTCTTGCTGGTAGTTAGAATTTGTAATATTTGCAAACAAAATGAAGGTTTCCTATTTAGAATAAGCAGCTGTCAGGTTAATAAAACAGCGATATCCGAACCGATTCAATCATACAGTTTGTAGTGTACATAGATTTGGAAAACAATGGGATAAAGGAATATTCCTGAACTTTGTTTTATCTCATAGTTAATGTGAAATTGTGTGAATGCATCAATGCAGTGAATGTTCTCAGCTTGCAGAGCTTGGCTTCATTGAATGAGTTTACCAAAAATGTAAAATTGCAGAATATAACAGCCTCACGCTACATAACTAAGCTCCATTTCATGCTGAACAAACTAAACTAAATTTTTTAATGTTTCTTAAATAGAAAACTATCTTTAGATAGATTTTTACTCCTAAAGAATTTTATTAAAATGTGATTAAAAATAAAAAAAAAATCTGATTTTAAATAAACTTTTTTTTTTTTTTTTTATCATTTTTATCCACCCTGGTTTACAATCACTTTAATGTGAACCGGCACTTGGCTGTATCATTTAATTATTGCACAGATCCAACTGAGTCCAGTAAGGTTGGTTAACCTCAATTTTGTCAGCGAATCTGTAATTGTATATAGTTTTTAGGACAAAAGCGAGCGGAGACCTGCAAACAACAATCGTCTGCGCTGTCAGACCTATTTACTTTGCAGGACAAAATGACAGGTTCTCTTGATGGCTCACCCCAGTGATCTGATGGGCATGTGGGAGGATGTTTGGGTTTGATGCTGTTTTTGTTTTAGATGGACCTGCAGTCTGATTTATCAATGTATCCTTATTTGCTCCCCCTTTTGTCTTATTACATGATGTGTTTATAATAAATCTCAGTAGTTTTGTGCTTTTATGCTTGTTTTCAGGCTCAGTCTGTTTTGGGTCCTTCCATTGACAAGGTAACCGGAACGCTGCTCTACAATGTCTCCACACGTCTCAAGGACGCAAAGAGACTGGACTTCCTGGTGGGCTACATCATCAGCAAGAAGATTGGGACAGATCTACAGCTCAATGGTAGGTACTTCAATTGTAATTGGTGAGGGCGGGGCGGGTTTGGGGGTGGTCCGGAGCTGTAGCATGTAAGCACAATTTGGGGGCCTGCGTGGCGGCTGGGTTCTTGTAAGCTAGCTTTTCTCCCCCCGCCCCCCCTCCCCATTTCTCTTTTGGGGGAAGAAAAGTTTTTTTTTAAACCCCAAGAGCAAGCCTTTTTATATATTGCAGATTACCAGGCCTTAGATGGGGTAGAAGCATAGGGGGTCGTTCACACTAGTGCAGGGACTGATGTTTGGAAGAACGCTAGTCACCGCTAGGGCACATAGAAAGAAATGTGTTACCTGTGTGCCCCATTCACACTGCAATGCAGTCCGGAGGTGCGGTGCAGTGAGCTGTGATAAAATACAGTGCCTTGAAAAAGTATTCATACCCCTTTGAAATTTTCCACATTTTGCCATGTTACAACCATAAATGTATTTTTTGTTGGGATTTTATGTGATGAACCAACACAAAGTGGCACATAATTGTGAAGTGGAAGGAAAATGATAAATGGTTTAACATTTTTTACAAATATTTATTTGAAAAGTGTAGAACCGCCTTTCGCTGCAATTACAGCTGCAAGTCTTTTTGGGGATGTCTCTGCCAGCTTTGTACATCTAGAGAGGGACATTTTTGCTCATTCTTCTTTCCAAAATAGCTCAATCTCTGTCAGATTGAATGGAGAGCGTCTGTGTACAGCAATTTTCAAGTCTTGCCACAGATTCTCAATTGGATTTAGGTCTGGACTTTGACTGGGCCATTCTAACACATGAATATCCTTTGATGTAAACCATTCCATTGTAGCTCTGGCTGTATGTTTCGGGTCGTTGTCCTGCTGGAAGGTGAACCTCCACCCCAGTCTCAAGTCTTTTTTTTGCAGACTCCAACAGGTTTTCTTCTAAGATTGCCCTGTATTTGCATCTTTCCATCAACTGACCAGCTTCCCTGTCCCTGCTGAAGAAAGGCATCCCCACAGCATGATGCTGCCACCACCATGTTTCACAGTGGGGATGGTGTGTTAGGCCAAAAAGTTCAGTTTTCGTCTAATCCAAACAGAGCACCTTCTTCCACATGTTTGCTGTGTCCCCCACATGGCTTCTTGCAAACTGCAAACGGGACTTCTTATGGCTTTCTTTAACCACTTCCCGCCGATGTACGTCGGCAGAATGGCACGGGTGCGCAAAAGGGCGTACCCGTACGTACCTTCGTAATCCCAGGCTAGAGGGCACACACAGCCGTAGCGTTCCTGCGGGTCCCGCGCACTCGATATCCGCCGGTGACGCCGACCAGGACGAGAGGCAGAATGGGGAAATGCCTATGGTAAATAAGGCATTTCCCTGTTCTGCCTAGTGACATAGTTTTGTAGCGCAAAAAAAAGGCAGAGGTGATCAAATGCCACCAAAAACTCTACTTGGGGGTGGGGGGGTGGGAGAAACACTTCAGTTTTGTTTAGGTACAGCGTCGCACGACCACACAATTGTCCGTTAAAGCGACGCAGTTGTCCTGTGGATAGATTCTCCCACCTGAGCTGTGGATCTCTGCAGCTCCTCCAGAGTTACCATGGACCTCTTGGCTGATTCTCTGATGCTCTCCTTGCCCGGCCAGTCAGTTTAGGTGGACGGCCATGTCTTGGTAGGTTTGTAGTTGTGCCATACTCTTTCTATTTTTGGATGATAGATTGAACAGGGCTCCGTGAGATGTTTAAAAGCTTGGGATTTTTTTAAATTTTTTTTTATAACCTAACTTTTTTTTTTTATCGGGACTGTGACATTATGGCGGACACTTGACACATTTTGGTTACCATTGGCATTTATACAGTGATCAGTGCTATAAAAATGCATTGATTACTGTATAAATGTCACTGGCAGGGAAGGGGGATAACTCTAGGGGGCGATCAAGGGGTTAACTGTTCCCAACTTTAGGGGGAGGGGACTGACCTAGAGGAAATGACAGATCGTGGTTCCTAGCTATTAGAAACACACAATCTGTCTCCTCACAGAACAGGGATTTGTGTGTTTACACACACACGTCCCTGTTCTGTCTTTCATGCCCGGCGGTCATCGCGACCGTCTGCCACGAGCATCTGCGCCTGCTATCACGATCCCACGAGCCAACGTACAGCTATGACGGTTCGCGCCGACCTGCTGCAATATAATGACGGCGGCTGGTCGGCAAGCGGTTAGCAAAGGCAGAACTTGGAACACTTGAGGGATGTACTTGGAGCCTGAATATGGTTAGCTTCATCCTTCAAGGCAAAGTGGCCATATTTGGGATATCGGGGAAATGTTCTGACCACCCGTAGGTTATCATTACTGTATATGTGGAGCTTTTCATGGCCTTGCAAGGTCTGCTTTGCTCACCTGACAACTTTATATAATTGTAGAGGTTGGGTGGGGGTGGGGGGGTTGGTTCGTTGGTTATGAATGACTCAGGTTGCTACCACCGTGGGAGAACAATCGCAGTCCGCATTGGTATTCCAACCTGCCTACTTATGTCTGTTGGCTGGTTTCCTCTTATTGACTGGCATTCTTTAATTTCATAACACTGTTCTTAATGTGACCCACGCCATAATGCTGTATAGATCCGGCTCGTGTGTTAATTTACTCCTCTCAGGTTCACCTCAGGATACGTACAAGTTCTTGCCTGCACTCCCTCTGGGGTCTTCTCAAGCAGTTTTTTTTTTTTATTAAACCACTAATGTGTTAAAAATTAAATTAGCTCCACAGAGGATCACAGCGTGCGTACATTGACTTTCCCTGTGCTGTTAATTTTGATTATCCTCCGGTCCCCTTTGGCTATACGGAGAGCAGGCGATTTTTACTTTTTTCTCTTTCTTCTTTTTATCCAGCCGCCTTGGATTATGTAAAAGGCCACCCCGTGGACCCCATTGATGTGGCCAATTTTGAAAAAGAATGTGGAGTGGGAGCAGTTGTGACGCCAGAAGAAATAGAAGAAGCTGTAAGTATTGCATTCTCTGCTCTATCATATTTTGCAGATGCCGAGCTTGTTTAAAGTGCACCTGTCAGGAGAGAATTACGCAGGCCACTGTTGATGATCTTGCCTTTTGGGAATGTTCACTTCCTGGTCATATTTTGCTTTAATGCTTCGAGTCAATGACCTGGAACAAGTAAAAGGATAAGGAATTCTGGCACTCATTTACAGCATGCTTGTTCTGAGCCTGTGACTCACAAGCGTGTAAGCCAGACACAGCCGCTGTGGTAAGCAATGGCAGCCCCCCTGTATTTTGTTCATGACAGGCGCACTTTAAAGTGGTTGTAATCCCCTTTACAACCAGTTTTTGCTACAGGTAAGCCTATAATAGGGCTTACCTATAGCTACCCCAGATGTCTCCTAAACCTGCACGGGAGTGCTGTCATTGTGGCTCCAGCCAATCACAGCGCCGGAGCCCGCGATACCCAGAAGTAACTCCGGGAGCGATGACGCCGGAGCGGGGTACAAGGACCGCTGCGGGGGGCTTCGATCTAAGGTAAGTAAAGTAATTCATAATGAGCTAGTATGCTATGCTATTATGCCTTTTTGTCTTGCAGGTTTTTGTGTCTGTTTACAACCACTTTGAAGTGAACTTGTGCTGTGCGGTTGCAAAGCAACCGGTTCAGTTTCAAGAGACAATGTCACTAGAAAAGTGGCTCTCGAAAGCTCCCCTGCCTAGGTTGCAGCTGCTGCTGAAATGCCTAGTGTCTGGTCCTAGATCAGAGCAGTGATGTCGATCCCTCTGTTACGTGATGGTGCTCAGGCCCAGCAATGGGCTGCTGGGGCTAAGCGCTGTATCATATAAGTAGGTCACGTTGTCTCCATATCTGGAAGCACCCGAAATTTTGTGGCAGGGGAGCAAGAAATGTGATTGATTTGGCAGGGGGAGGTGTCTTTCCATAGACTTTCACTTTGTCCAGAATAGGCAACGTGACCGCATTGCTTTAAATCTTAGATTGATGGTATATGGCAGTGGTCTCCAAACTGGCTCAGTGGCTGGATGCGAGCAGCCCTTTGCTTGCCTTTATCCGGCCCTTGGGGCACTATTCCTTCCCCACCGACGCCATTGATTGGGGCACTAGTTCTCCCCACTGACACCATTGATTGGAGCACTAGTCCTCCCCTCCCCACTGACGCCATTGATTGGGGCACTAGTCCTCCCTTTCCCACTGACACGATTGATTTGGAGCACTAGTCCTCCCCTCCCCACTGACGCCATTGATTGGGGCACTAGTCCTCCCCCCCCCCCCTCCACACTGACGCCATTGATTGGGGCACTACTTCTCCCCACTGACACCATTGATTGGAGCACTAGTCCTCCCCTCCCCACTGACGCCATTGATTGGAGCACTAGTCCTCCCCTCCCCACTGACGCCATTGATTGGGGCACTAGTCCTCCCCTCCCCACTGACGCCATTGATTGGGGCACTAGTCCTCCCCTCCCCACTGACGCCATTGATTGGGGCACTAGTCCTCCCCTCCCCACTGACGCCATTGATTGGGGCACTAGTCCTCCCCTCCCCACTGACGCCATTGATTGGGGCACTAGTCCTCCTCCCCTCCCCACTGACGCCATTGATTGGGGCACTAGTCGTCCTCCCCTCCCCACTGACGCCATTGATTGGGGCACTAGTCCTCCTCCCCTCCCCACTGACGCCATTGATTGGGGCACTAGTCCTCCTTCCCTCCCCACTGACGCCATTGATTGGGGCACTAGTCCTCCTTCCCTCCCCACTGACGCCATTGATTGGGGCACTAGTCCTCCTTCCCTCCCCACTGACGCCATTGATTGGGGCACTAGTCCTCCTTCCCTCCCCACTGACGCCATTGATTGGGGCACTAGTCCTCCTTCCCTCCCCACTGACGCCATTGATTGGGGCACTAGTCCTCCTTCCCTCCCCACTGACGCCCATTGATTGGGGCACTAGTCCTCCTTCCCTCCCCACTGACGCCATTGATTGGGGCACTAGTCCTCCTTCCCTCCCCACTGACGCCCATTGATTGGGGCACTAGTCCTCCTTCCCTCCCCACTGACGCCATTGATTGGGGCACTAGTCCTCCTTCCCTCCCCACTGACGCCCATTGATTGGGGCACTAGTCCTCCTTCCCTCCCCACTGACGCCATTGATTGGGGCACTAGTCCTCCTTCCCTCCCCACTGACGCCATTGATTGGGGCACTAGTCCTCCTTCCCTCCCCACTGACGCCATTGATTGGGGCACTAGTCCTCCTTCCCTCCCCACTGACGCCATTGATTGGGGCACTGCTTTCTACTCCCAGAGGCCACAGTCTGGCCCCTCTAAGGTCTGGATGATAGTAAGCTGGCCCTTTTAGTTTGGAGGCTCCTGGTATATGGGTTGGTCTGAAACCAACACAGTTGCAACATTTCTGATTATTTACATAAAATGCATCAAGTTGCTTTTTAACTTTTTAACACAGCAATCCCTAATTCAATGTAGTAGAATATCACAAGAGGTGTACTGTTGGCATCAAACTGCAGACAGGGCTGATGTGTTGTCATGCATTTTCCTGGTTTGATATAATAGATCATGTGATTTCCTTCTGAACCTGCAGTGAACCTGTGAACAAAAAAAAAAGTTCATTCATATAACTTGTTTATGCTTTTGTATTTAACCAACACCCAGTAGTCATTAATTTAGGGTGGATAACGAGGGCGCTGGCCATGCCAGCCGTAGACTTCTTGTTGTTCTTCACCCGCTAAGTCAATGTGACTTCCAGTGTCTCCTAGTTATTAGTGCTTACAATTGCTTGTATTTTGCTCCAGGTTGAAGCCGTCATCCAGAAGTACAAAGAGCAGCTTTTGGAGGAGAGATATCGCTTTAACATGGGCTTGTTGATGGGTGAGTTTCTGCTACGTGGCACAGCTGTGGTGCTGTAACATTCATTTTCTGCATTTCTAAGCATTGTGCTTATTAAGTGTTTTTGCACAGAGCAGCCCCGATCCTCCTGTTCTGGGGTCCCCTGCTGGCACTCCTGGCCCCTCCCTCCTGCCAAGCTGCTTGCTCTAAGGCATTTATGCATGCTCGCCTCCCTAACTGGCTCTGCGTGTCCATAGACACACAGTGCAGCTTGGCCCTGCCCCCTGATTTTACTCGCTGTGATTGACAGCAGCAGGATCTAATGGCTCCCGCTGCTGCATCTCAGTCTAATGAGGGGAGAGAGCTGCTGCTCTCGTGCACATCACTAGATTGAGTTTGAGTTCAGGTAAGTATTTAGGGGGCAGAGGAGAAACTGCATGCAGAAGGTTTTAAATGCAGGGAACTTTTAAAGTAGTTCTAAAGGCTACACTTCTGTACTTATAAGGTATTTACAGCATTAAGGTAAAAAAAAAATTCCCAGTCCTACCTACTTACCTGGTTGGCTATTGGGTCCAAGATCCATCAGCGCTGCTCCCTTAAAGCGGGGGTCCACCTATCTATCTTTTTTTTTTTTTTTTTTTTTGAGTTCATTCACAAACTTTTCTTCTCATGATTATCTACTCACATGTTCTGTGTAATAGGTCCGCCTGTGTCCGATTTCGTTGTAAAGAAAAACTTATAAAATTCACTGAAGGCGGTTTCCATCTTCATTGTGGGCATTTGAAGCCCACAAGCATGTATTTCCTGGATGCGGTGAATGCTGTGCTCCCAGCATTCACCGAGATGTTGTGATGACGCTGTTGCACAATGCATGCTGGGAAGCCTGAGACTAGCTGCCAGGGGACTGTGGGAGGTCTGGGAGAGGCTATAAACACGCCTACTCCCATGGGAGGAAAACCAGGAAGTGCTAAGAAGATTAGAAAAAAAAGGTAATTACGGCGATTTAAATTTTTTTACACAGCATGTCAGCATCTAGGCAAGGAAGAGAATGCATAGAGATAATGTTAAAAATTTGGGTGGAACCCCGCTTTAACATCCTGGATCCACAGCAGACACTGAGGGCAGCAGTGCAATAGGGTTCTGTTGCCATCAGTCAAACTGCTGGGAGGATGGTGCAGCGGTGTAACTTACTGATCCTTTGTGTTTCTATGGATGCATACAGCGCAGAGCAAGGGGCACACACAGGTGCACATGAGTAGCTCAAACGCCACCTGCAAATGGGGTGCTTGGGACAGCTGCCTCGGGACCCCTGGCTATAGGAGCGAAGAGACATTTCAGAAGAGCACTACACATAATAGGTCTTCTTTTGGGTGGGGGGGGAAAAGGGGGGTTAGTATCACTTTAACAACTTTGTATTTTCTCTTCGGGGCAAAGGGCAAGTTCTCTTGATAGGGCCCTGATTCTTGACTTTCCTGCTCTCGTAGCACATTATTGTGGTTGGGCCAGGTGATGGGTCACAAGTCGTAGTTTTTAAAACAAATGTATATACTAGTGCCCCCCTTTTGCACTGTCATTAAATTGTTAAATAAAATGACCAACCATGAGTGTTTTTGTGGTGTTCTCAGCATCTTTGTCAGTAGAGCATGCACTGACCCAAAGGTAGATTTATTTTAGATATAATCGAGATACTATTGGTACCAATTAATTTAAAGTATAAGTTCTACTTTAGTAGATAAGTAGATTTAGTAGCGAAGTTCTACTTAATGTTACACCAATATTTAGGGTGTGACATGTTACCAAATGAGGAGACCCCACACTTCCCCAGAGTCCCCGTTGTGACAGCGAGCGGGGGATCTTCTCCTCGCATCCACTGTCATAATTTTAAAACCCTGTGGCTGTGCAGGGCTCCGCCCACCCGGCTGTGTCGTCCGTTCAGAGTTCTGTGAATGGCAGAACTACAACTGCCATCAGCCAACGCAGCTGACAGCTTGTAGTTCTCAATGAACTACCAGAGCGCTGATGAGCGCTCTAGGTAGGTAGTTGAATCTTCCTGTGATTCAGTAACTGTACGGGGCAGACAGCTACACTGTAAGTCTGCCTGAGATTGCACCTGCGGTCTGCTGATCGCATCTCAAGGGAAGCCTTGCGGTTTCAAAGACTGTTTTCTACTGCACATGCATGAGTTGCGCTGCACCTTGTGAATTGTCCCAGAAGACTGGGGGAAGGAGGGGCCAAATTTCCGGCTCAGGTCACCGTGGAGCATCTGGCCGAAAGTAGAAGCAGGTACCTGTGACGCCGCCCCCCCCCCCCCCCGAAAGGAAGGATGCAGTTCCAGGGTGAAGTTCCGCTTTATCTCTATACATATGGCTTTAATGGAGATACTTGACACATGCCTTAGTCCATTATACTCCATGGCAGATTTATAAAGCTGAACTCCATGCAGCTGTGTATTCATTAATATATTCTTTAAATGTATGTTTTATTTGAAATGCAAGCACTGTCAGCACATGCATTTTGACCCATTATCTTGCAGCCTCCTAAACAGCATCGCCAAGACTGGTGCAGGGAGGGCCAGCACAGGCAGCCAATCGGCTGTGCCGCAGTGCTAACAAGAGGGCAGAAAGATGAGCTTTATCAGTCTGCTGCTTTTTTTTTTTTTTTTTTCCCTTTTTGCTGCTCAGTCACGGGTTGGGAAAAGAGCTGTAAGTGGTGTTGACCTGCAGCAGATAAAAATCTGGCCCTGCTAGACAGAGCTGTGTTATGTGCCAGAGCTGTTTAACTCTCAGACTTGGATGGGCAGAAACCCAATTTCTTTGACAAACAAGCTGGCCCCTTGGTTTTTGTCGGAGACGGAAGGGCAGTCATAGCAACCAGATGCTGTTTTGTACCCGGTACATCATGATCTCTTCTGTTATCGTTCCTTCGAATACTTGTGTGCATGTGATACACGTTCCCCCCCCTGTGAATAAATAGGCCAAGTCATGTATATCTTGGTTTAGCATACAAAACTGTCAGCACTGTGTTTATTTTTGGTTGTTCAATGAAGATTCTGTTTTTCCCGCATCTGTGCAGGGGAAGCGAGGAACAGACTGAAGTGGGCAGATGGAAAAATCATCAAGAATGAAGTGGACATGCAGGTATTTATTTTTCATTTTAAACCCTAATTTCCATATGTCTGTTTTTCATAGTATACAGGTTCTGATGTACACTGCAGGTATATTGAATATGTATGTCATATACACACACTGATCATGATGCTTGTAATGAGAGTGATGAAGATAACTGAAGGACCTGAAGCAGTAATCGCACCTGTTTTAATGTAGATTTACTTTTTGTATCTGTTTTAATTTCAAGGGATCTCGTCCCCTTTTCAGTTATAAAAAGCCTCTTCAATTATCCTTCCTAAAGGACTTTTATCTTTAGTAATATATGACTGCTTGGTCCCATCTTCTCCTCAAAACAGTTGGGTACAGAGACTGCAGAGGATGCTTGGCAGCTTCCACCGAAGTCTCAGTCCAATCACAGTGGAGAAGGCTGGGCTGTGGAAGAGCCACTGTCAATTAGAACATTCTTACTTGCCCAGTCAGGCTCCCAGCTATCGAAGACAGGCCAAACAGTATGCAATTTCAGAGTTGATAGGGGCGGGAATCCCTTCCGCTGCACTATTGTATTCTGACAGCGGGAGGTTTCCCAGCTGTCAGAATACAATGATCACTGCTGGTGGCTGTAGTCTGGGGAAAAAAAATGTCTGGTTGTACAGAAGTTCAATGATGGGCTTCTCTACAACCAGCCTGCCAATAGATTAAAATTCAATTTCGATCAGTCTATACCCAGCTTAGAGAGATCCAGAGCTAAAATATTTTTTTTTATGGTGTATGTGTGTGTGTGTGTGTGTGTGTGTGTGTGTGTGTGTGTGTGTGTGTGTATATATATATGTGTATATATATATATATATATATATATATATATATATATATATATATATATATATATATATATATATATATATATATATATATTTTGATAGAGTGGAGATGGATTAGAACCCATCAGGTTTTTATTGCTGTCTGTGCCCCGTTAAGGAGATTCACTCTGTTTGTCCTGCTGATTACTGAAAGTAAGTGGGAAAGATTTTTTTAGTTTGTCACCAGAACAGGAATAGAGGGCAAATCTTCCAATGGGGACACTAGTTCTGGTGACAACTAGGGATTCCCTCACTTTGGAGGGATTGCCCCTTGCTTCCTATTTGACAGGAAGTGAAAGGAAATCTCGCTAATGGGGCACAAATGGCAAAAAAACATGGGAGTTGTAACCCTCCCAAATTAGGGGGGGTGCCTTGAGTTCTACTTTTAGGTAGAACTATAGGCGAAACTTTTTTTTTTTTTTTTTTTTAATAACTTTGCATAGAGCAAGGAAGGATTATAACCCCTATAATGTATGTTTTCCATCTTTGTCCCGTTGGGGAGATTAACCTTAATTTCCTGTCCCATAGCCAAACGAAGTGAGAATAAAGCCCTGGAAATTAATGGCATTTCCTGGGGGTTGGGGGGCAGGTCACCAAAACTAGTGTCCCCATTGAAAAATTTCCCCTCTATTACTTTTCTGGGGACAACCCAAAATGTGGGCTTTTCTTTTACTTTCAATGATGATGGTAAACAGGACAAATAGTGAGGGTAAATTCCTTTTTAATGGGGACACAGACGGCAATTAAAACTGACAGGTGTTCTAACCTTCTACCCTCTATCCAAAATCTTAATCATTTTTTTTTTTTTTTTTTGCCTTTAGCTACACTCTAAATGAGCACCTTTCGTGCCTGTGCTCACTTAAAATTTTTTAGATGCTTGGGGTTATTTGCTATTTTTGGTAAAGGTGCATTCTCTTCTGATTCCTCACCATTGCCTTTGTCCTGTTCTTGTTTTAACCTTTTGACCTTCTCCTGTTTGTCCCCTCAGGTCCTACACTTACTTGGCCCCAAGACAGAAGCTGATCTTGAAAAGAAACCCAAGGTATTTTGTTTTTCAGGTGTAAAGTGGTCATATTTGTGACCCTTATGATGGTCAAATTGATGTACCCTAATCCAGCAGAACAACCTGTACCATCCTTGTACGTGCCTTCAGGGGAGACAGGCTGTCTGCTGTCCTGGAGTACATAGTGTATCTTCTTGTCCCTTCTTCCAGTTTAACTCATTACCCACCAAAGTTAAATATGTCCTTGGTGCTGGACATTCACGTGCCTGTGTAAAGCCAAACCTTCAACACAATCCACTTAGCGTTGGCTCTTCAGTGCCCCCTTGATGCTGACCATGATGCAGTGCTCAGACATAGCAGGCAATTGCTAGGTTTGAGCACTGTTGCATAATTTGGGGGGGGGGGGGAGGAATTATAACATTGCTTTCCATAGGCTCCTGCAGCAACTGATACCAGATGATGGCTGCAAAGGTAGGGGGGGGGCTGGAATTTCAGAACCAAAAGTGGTAACCCCGAGCCAGACTCGGGATCACATTGCAGGATCCTTGTAGAGGTTACTTACCTTGTCCCCTAGATCCTGCGATGTCTCACCGCTGTGATCTGCGAGCCGCCGTGTCTCGCTCGATTCACAGTGCCGAGCTCCGTTCCCTGTGAGCGTTGCGACGCACGGGGACGGAGTTCGGCGCCAAAATCAAAAAGTAAAAAACACAGTATAGATACAGTACTGTAATCTCTAAGATTACAGTATACTGTATCAAATAATTACACATCCCCTGTGTCCCTAGTGGTTTGTCCAGTGTCCTGCATGCAGTTTTATATTATAATACTATTCTTTCTGTCAGCAAACTGGAGCTTGTCCATAGCAACCAAAAAATATCCGTTTACGTCAAGTGCTTTTAGACCAGCTAGAAAACAGCGATAATATATTAGAATCACTCGCAGAATTGAGCGATAGTGATTTGTGGGGAAATCCATCATCAAACACTGTAATGACAGTGACAATTCTACAACTGAGCAAATTTCAGTGTTTTTTTTGTTTTGATTACATTATTGAATAATTTTTATTATATTATTTGTTATAATTATTTATAGTTCTATTATAATTTATGATTTCGTTTTTCAAACTTTATCATACCCGGGATGTCTACTAGACTCTTGTTTGAACAGATTTAAGTGAGTTATTCCTAAGAATTACAGGCCTACAATATAGAATGCCAAATTTCCATGCAAAATAATTGTACCGCTTTCAGCATCAAAAATCTGAAATCATACCGCCAGGGAGGTTAAATTTTATATGTCAAGCTAATAAGAACATGGTTTTCTCGTTTTTGAATAGTTTAGGAAATGGTTAGTACCTCTGGTTTCTACTGCTATCCAAGGCTCTGTTTAGGATCTTTCCCCTTACTTACTACAGTTTCACCAGACAGGAAGTGAGGGAAAATCTGAACACAGAAGTATAGATCTGACAGGAGCTCTAGCCTTTTCCTTCTTGGTTAAAGAAAAGTAGGATTACACCAATACTGTTCTTTTAATGCAGAGTACTGGTACTTTCGGTCAGGTACTTGCTGATGCCCAGTACCAATAAAGCATGCGATTTGAACAGGAATGTGCTGCGATTCCTATCCAAATTTACACAAGGTTTCCCGCACAGCTCCTGTGTGCACCTAGACTGAAGTCACCGACGAGCCTGGGTTCACACAGGAGCGGTGGGGGGATACCATGCGTATGGGGTGAGCGCTAAGGGGAGCAATGCAGGCAAGGTGACAAGTGGGGGGGGGGTACGGGTACAATAGGGGTGGTGCATACACAACATCAGCAGTTATAGAGGAGAGTATGGGTGGAGATGGGGCAATCCGGGATAAACAAGTCCATATATTGAAAATGTCAAAGGTGTAGACAGGCAGCCAACAGAGAAGTAGAAGCTCTGTGGAAACAAGATTGCCTAATCTGGTGGGGGGGGAACATACGATTCTTTGCAGTGCGATTTGAGCCCATTCATTTTTTGTATGGGTTCAAATCGCACCGCAAAGGTATCAGTTTCAGGCAGAAGAGCGTAACTCTCGCTATCTGTTCCTAAAAATGCCTCCCCTAATTCTACCTATCCTGCCTAACCTGTATAACCTGATCTGTTTATTTACCTATTTTAACTGCTTGCCGACCAGCTGCCATCATTATACAGCGGCAGGTTGGCTCCCCTGTGCGAATCGCTGTATCTGTACGGTGGCTCGCTCAGTTGCGGGCTCGTGCACACTGCGGGAGCATGCCTGCTGGTCGAGCAGACTCTATGTCCGCCGGTGATCCGCGATCGCCTAGTACGGAGGCAGAACGGGGATCTGCCTTTGTAAACAAGGCGATTCCCCATTCTGACAGGGGACATGACCGAGATCTACTGTTCCCAGTCATTGGGAACAGTGATCTGTCATGTCCCTGGCAGCCCATCCCCCCTACAGTTAGAACACACCCAGGGAACAGTTAAAGGGGTTTTAAACCTGCGTGTTTTTTCACCTTAATGCATCCTATGCATTAAGGTGAAAAAACACCTGGAAGTGACCGGCCCCCCGTTTTTACTTACCTATACCCTGGATGTGCTCTCTCTCTGCACAGGGTTCTCGGCTCTTGATTGGATAGATAGCAGTGCAGCCATTGGCTCCCGCTGCTGTCAATCAAATCCAATGACTTGGGGGGCGGGGCAGAGTCCTGCATTCGGCCGCTATGGACGCCAAATGCTGGACTCGGGAGCGTGCCCGCAAGGTTATTCCCCGGGAGATATATTATAGCAAAATAAAAAAAAAAAATCGCAGAGGTGATCAAATACCACCAAAATAAAGCTCTGCCGTATCACAAAAATGGCCTGCTCATTAAGGGGGCAAATCCTTCCAGCTCTGAAGTGGTTAAAGCCCCTCCAACCTGGTCATGTGATCTTGCAGCTCTGGCTCCCCGTGTTGGTGAGCGGCTGCAGGGTATAGGAATGAGTGTTGACAATGGCTGGGTCATGGGAGCCTACAGGTGATGTCACCACTCCCAGTATTCTGTCAATGTGGAGCCCTCATGGAGTGGCAGGATTGTGTGATTAAAGTGGACGTAAACCCGAAATTTTTTTTTTTTTTTGCTGTCATAATGTAGAGTATAAGATTTCCTATCATTTGAGCCCAGTCTTGCCACACAGAGTTAATCCAGCTCTGAGCAATCCTCTTTTATTGTTCAGTGAGATAAATCTTGACAAACCGAGAAAAACTTTGTCAACTCCTCCCCCTTGCTGTGAGTGACAGGTGATTTACATATCTCGTGCACTAGCCTAAGACGGGCATTATTTTTTTATTCCCTCCCCCCACTCCTTTCTTCAGCAGCTCTGCAAGGATTGGCTGTTCCACACCTCAGCATGATTTGACATACTGAAGTCATGTGGTTACTTTCCTGTTTTTTCACTGGATGTTAGAGATCATAGCAGAAGTTCAGTGTAAGAAATACACAGGAGAAAATGCATATTGACAAGGGGGAGTGTAGAGGTGGGCGGGGAGTCTACTGACATCACGACTCCACCCACCGAGCTCCAGACAACAGACCCGCCCACAGAATCTGCAGTTTTTCGGGTCTAATAACAGACAGAGGGGAGACATTTGACAGGTAAAGATACATACAGGAGGCGTGTATATCCTTATAGATAACCCCTATGGCAGTAGTTTAGAAAGGATGACATTGGGTTTACATCCACTTTAGGGTTTATTGGTCACATGATCCTGCAGCTCTGTGTAAGGGAGAGCTCAACAACAGCTGTGACTTCTGGAAGTCACGACGTCACCCAAAGGCTCCCATGGCCCAGCCACTGTCAGCAATCCCTCTTGCCTGCAGCAGCTGCTCATTGACACGAGCTGGAACTGCGGGATCACGTGATCAGGCTGGAGTGGATTAAAAATGTACAGGATGGGTTGGAGGAGGGAGGGAACATTTTTCGGAATAGTTAGACTTTAGAACCTGGCAGAAGATTGATTCGCTTTTACTTTTTTCAAAACTTAAAATGTTTTTGCTGGACATGCACTTCAGTGTAAGGCCTCCTGTAGCTGCATCCACCGGATTCCAGTGGCAAGAATTAATGAATTTTTGCAGCTATGACAGGTGCATGCGACTAGAGGCAACCGCTCAGCCTATACCAAGTGTTGACTGGCTGATGGCAGCCGGCGCTGTTCGCATGTAGCCATTCCTCAAGCAGGTACATGGAGCTGGGGACAGCATGTAGCCATTCCTCAAGCAGGTACATGGAGCTGGGGACAGGTCAGACAGTCTGTTGCGATCAGGCTGGGACACCTACCCTCTACCATAGTTACCTATTTGGCGTGTGGTTACATGCGAGCAGAGACAGCCACTGCTTTGCCATCAGCACTGAGGGCTTTTGAAAGGAATACTGAGGCATAGGTGCTGTGATGTTTTCGGGAAACTTTGTACAGCCGCTCTGACTCTTCCCTCCAGCCATGATCTGACTGCATCACATAGAGAAGCACAGCGACCCATTGATTTTTATCACTGGGTATGAAATAAGTTGTGTAATTTTTAAAACGGGTTTTATCTAAAAATGCTTATTGATTGAAAAGGGGGAAAAAGGAACCAGGGAAGCCAACATAAAAAGTGGATTTAACTTTAGTTTTAAATGTTCTTTTGAAATCAAACCTTCATATCTTTTTATAAGCTAAACATTGGCTGGTAATTTGAGGCACAATTAGTAGCTGAATGTTTTTAGTGGTATTTTGCTGAACACTAGTATTTGAATCCGAGGTGTAATGAAGCCTTGCACAGACACTAAAATAGTATAGTGCCACCCAGTGGTCATACGGTGTCACTGGTAAATTGCCCTTTTGAAATGTTAAAGGAGTTGTAAAGTCTCGGTTTTTCACCTTTAAAGGCGTTGTGAACCCTCAGTTTTTCACCTTAATGCATTAAGGTGAAAAACCTTCTGTAGTGTAGCAGCTCCCCCTTTTACTTACCTGAACGAGATCTTTCCAGTGATGAGAACGATCCCAGCAGCACCAGCCGCTGTCTCGGGTCCCCATTGGCTAGGTCGGTGTTTCTCAAGTCCAGTCCTCAAGGCGCCCCAACAGGTCATGTTTTCAGGATTGCCCTCAGATGAAACTGCTGTGGTAATTATTAAGGCAGTGAAACTGATCAAATCACCTGTCCAAAATAATGGAAAGACTGCAAACATGACCTGTTGGGGCGGCACCTTGAGGACTGGAGTTAAGAATCACTGGGCTAGATTGATAGCAGCAGCAGCCATTGGTTCCCGCTGCTGTCAATCAAATCTAGTGACACGGGAGCTGGGGGCGGGGGCTGAGTCCTGCTGTCTGTGTCAATGGACGCAGCAGCAGAATTCGGGAGCGCGCCCGCACGCGTGCCCCTATGGAAAGCCGCTCTCCGTGGGGTCACTCAATGTGGAGGAAGAGCCAGGAGCGCCACCGGGGGACCCCAGAATAGGAGGGTCAGGGCCACTCTGTGCAAAAACCCTTGCCACAGAGCAGGTAAGTATGACATGTTAGTTTTAAAAGAAGAAAAACCAAACCTTTTTACAATCACTTCATTTTCAAATTAAAAAAGTATATTCTGTACAATGCTGCAATACATGTACATTTTCCCATTTTCCCAGGTTCTGTCTCTTTTTAAAAATGCTGCATGTAAGGAAAGGTGCCTGTGCAATAAATCCAGGGAGCTCCTAATAGGTTTGAACTGACGACACAGTGCTGCACTGAAATCCCAAGCAGTGCTGTGTGTAGTTCACCATCCTGGACTACCGTACACCCTCTCCCTTATGTCATGGAGATGGGAAAGTTTGCAGTAGTCCAGCTGGAGAGAAATGGGGAGGGCATGCAAAATAGCTTGGCATTTCAGTGCAGCAGAAGCACACTACCGCCACACCTAAAATGTGTTGTGTGTTTTTTTTTTTTGTTTTTTTTGTTTTTTACATTTCCATATGGTAGGAAACCATCTAAGCGCTGCGTAAATTGACGGCGCTATACAAGTACCTAAAATAAATAAAATAAAATAAATCTAAGCCCTTTACATGCCTCCTATATTTCTTCATTTCTTTAATATGAAGATGTATATTTTATCTTATCATTTTTTTTTTTTTTTTTTTTTTTTTTTCTTTAAATGGTCCATTTACAGCCAGTGAGCCAAAGAGAGAAGGAGGGGCAGGGCTGAGCCACGGCTGTGTGTGTGAATAGATGCGCAGCAGCTTGGGTGCACCCATAGCTAATTATTTGCTGTCTGGGGGCACTTGGCAGGAGGGAGGGGCCAGGAACACCAGTGGGAGACCCTAGAAGAAGAGGATCTGGGCTGCTCTAGCCTTTCTTTTCCTTCCACATTTGGCCACCGAGAGTAAAGGCAAATAGTCACTGGGGTTATAGCTCACAAGGGCTGTGATTGGTCCAGCTCTGTCACATGCTCCCTCAGACCTGGAAGTACCATGTTTTTCCTACAGTTCTTGATAGTAAATTAAGTTGCAGAGAAGCGAAGGATCGATTTTTTTCTTTCTCATAAATGGGTATAGTGTGGGTTTTCTTTAGAGACCCTGTCACCAAATTAAAATTTAAAATAGTTGTAAAGTCGCAAGGTTTTTTATCTCATTACATTCTATGCATTGTTCTGTGTGTAGAAGCCCCCCTAACACTTACCTGAGCCTATCTCTATCCAGCGATGTTGCACGACTGCCTTGGCCTCCTGCCTTGGCCTCCTGCCTCTCCCTCCTGATTGGCTCCCAATCAACCATGCCATTGGCCCCCGCCAATAAAAATCGGTTAACCAATTGAGAGAGAGAGAGGGGGCGGGGCCAGGTGGAGGTGAGGGGGCGTGCCGTAGCTGCAGTAGTGGTTTGAGGGCCACATGAAATGGTCTGTTGGGCCAGATTGACGGGTCTTGTGTTTAACACATGTGCTATATGGTGTCACTTGAGTGATAGCTGTGAGTCTTCTGCTGGAGCTGCCAGCATCCAAGATGGCGGAACCTAGTATCGGGTCTACGTAAGGGAGGCTTTTACAGGTAAAACATGCCTAACATACATACATACATATAGGAAGTTTGTTGCTGAAGTAGTCTGGTGCCAGGGTCTCTTTAAAGGTGCCACATGCTGTGGTGTTTATTTACAAACCTGTCCTGTAATGGTGGTTCCTTCATAAAGCATTAAAAAAATAGATTAGGGTGGTACTTGAAAAGGGTGTTGGATAACCAAACATAAAAAGATTATGTGGGTACAGTCCTGATGACAGACATGACATATTTTCTGTTTTTCTACATCAGCCATTCTCAACCAAGTTTCCATGGAATCCTAGGGTTCCTTGAGAGGTTTCTAGGGGTCCCCTGAGCTGTTGCTGATTGACCTCCCATTTGATGGTGGCTGCATAGTTCCAGGACCACTTGGTATAGCCAGCTGCAGGGATACCAATGATCTATTTAGATGTCTGTAAAGGTGGCATTCCACTGGCCAACAATGTAATGGGGCATATTTTGCCACTGCCCCCATGAATTGATTTTAGCAGAGGTTCCCCAATGCCTGCAAATGATTTTAATGATTCCTCGGGGGGTATGTGGTCGAATGTCTGTCCTACATGAAGGACGCCCTCTGAAAATGCCTTTCCTTTTTTGAAGACAAGACACCTCATGGTTCAACAAAGGCCCTTTTGTGTTTTGTTTAGGCCGCAAAGCAGAAGGCGCCGGAAACGGAGAAAAAAAACAATGAAGTTCTGAATGGTGAGTCAGTTTTTGTTTGTTTTTTTTTTTTTTTTCTTCTTGAAAATTTTCTTTTATTGTTTTGTGGACGCTCGTTGCTACAAGTATCGGATGAGAAACTTGCCGTGTCCTATTAGCATTCTCAGGGCTCTCACTCATCGCATGCCTGGCATTCTTGTTCAGCTGCTTCCTTGAGACTCGTTGGTTACAACCTGCATAACGTGCTGCTCAAATATTTACCTCCTTGGCGGTGGAGGAAGAAAACTTCAGCTTGCATTGTCTCTAATCAGTAAGCGGCATTTGGTGGGAATGTGGCATTTCGGCTTGTAATTTGAGAGGGTGTCGGATGTTTTTGTTTCACGGTTGACATGTACGTGTGGATGCCGTCTATGAATTTAAGGCGGTTGTAGCTTTCCTGCGCAAGTAAAGCTGACAAAGCGTGTTCAGATAGTTGTAAGACGTGAGAACCTTAACATGCTTCAAAGAAGCTGAACCCAGTAATAAAACAATCCTATGCGTTTGTTTGGACTCCAGGCAAACAGAAATACCTGCAGTTAACGCATATCTAATCCCAAGATCAAAAAATGTCATATATTGCAGTTTACCTGTCAGATGTGGTGGCTGCATTCGTTCCCCCCCCCCCTTTTTTTTTTTTTTTTTTTTTTTTTTTCACCTGGTGATCTGGCCATTTAATGCACCTCTGATCTGAGGGTAACAATACTTGCTCAGGCCACACTTAAAGGGATTGTAAGCCCTCAAAGTTTTTCACCTTAATGCATTCTATGCATTAAGGTGAAAAACGTGCTGTAGTACAGCTGCCCCCCAGAGCCCCCCCTTTTCATGCCTGATCGTTCCAGCGACGTTGACAAGCACAGCAGCTCCAGCCACCCTCTCGGGTCCTCATTGGAATAGATTGATAGCAGCAGGAGCCAATGGCTCCTGCTCCTGTTAATCAAATCCTGTGATGTGGGGGGCGCGGGCCCGAGTCCTGCTGTGTGTGTCAATGGATGCAGCAGGACTCCGCAGCGTGCTCACACGGGTGCCCCCAGGAAAACCGGCTTTCTGTGGGGGCAATTGAGAAGAGGAGCCAGGAGTGCCGCCAGGGACCCCGGAAAAGGAGGTTCGGGGGTGCTATGTGCAAAACCCTTGCACAGAGGAGGTAAGTATAACATGTTTGTTTAAAAAAAAAAAAAAAAAAAAAAGACTTTACAACCCCTTTTTAATGCTGTTGGGAGACACTAGCCTTTTATCAAGTCTTAACACGCCCTCTAGTGCATTCTTTTGATTCTATTAACATTGACTGCTCAAGCCCTGAAGAAGTGAAGCAGTTTATTCCCCAAAACACATTTAATGTATTGGATGTTGTTAACCATTAAACATTTCAAAAATACTTTTAAAGCTGAATTCCAGGAATTCAGCTACTTTGTGTAAACTACAGGCATACCATGAGTTCAGTCTAACGAGGTGCCTGCCGCCCTGGAGACTTGTCTCCTTATTTTTTCACATCTGACAGGTTTGTTTTGTGCTTCAGGAAGATGACCTATTCTTGGTCTGTTTCTTCAAGAGCAGAGTCACTGGAACTGCTATGCCCGTCCCTTCCCTCTGCTGCCCATTCACGGAAGCCTTTGTATGATGTGAACTCACAAAATGGAAAGGGTCTGTGAATGGGCAGCAGAGGGGAGGGATGGGCATAGCTGCTATGTGTGCTCCTCTCCTCTCACAGCCAGAGTGTATCTTCTGGTAGTGTGGTAAACCTGTCGCATATAAGTAATGGAGATAAGTCCCGGAGGTGACATGCACCTAACTGGACTTGATGTTACTAAACCCAATAATATGAAAATAGTTCATCCACCCCCAGTGCCCACAGCTTTATATATCTTCTTTTTTACATTTAAATATTGCCACTATATACCTTTTGGGCTGAGCTGTATACCACGATTATGTGACAAACTGCAGGGTCTGCCTGAGTGTTGAGGTGGGAGGAGATTTCCACTACAGCCTGTGTCCTCATGTTATGTGAGGCGGATCATCATCATCAATCAAGATGTGACATCCCACCCACTGTTCTTCTTTTTAGTTACTGTGCATGGAGGAGGGAGGGACTGGGCTCTCATGTAGGATCGGTATACACACCCACATCTGTGGTGTCAATATCCATGTGACCTGAAAAGCTCAGCTCAAACAGGAAATGTTCTCTCCAGCAATAGAGACCAAACTGAGCATGTGCAGCAGTACTACTCTCACTGTGTCTTATCTGGCCTTGCCAAGAGAGACCCTGCAGAATGGGAGGATCTGTCCATACAGGATCAAAGAGCCTTTTTTACACAATACAGAGTATTAACCCCTTAAGTTCCACAGAGTATTACAAGCATGCTATTTTGCATATACAGACAGATTTTACTGTTCTGGGTTTAGTAACACTTTAATTCTTAGTGTGCCTGCACTTTTTGCAAAGTTGCTGAAATGCTGGGATTCAGCATTAGGTGAAATTAACTTTTTATACCAGGTGCCCTTCAGTACACATCCAAGTACTTGGCTGTTGGTTCCACAGTGATGTTGTACAGTGGTGGTGTCACCCTGTGAACATGATTGTGTTGTATATTTTCCTTACATAAACCAAATATCTAATAAAAAAAAAAAAAAAAAAAAGAATGCCTGTAGCTACCATAGCAGAAGCATCCATGGAGAAGGGTTGATCCAGAAATGTTTTAAAGGGTGATGGCTAGTAAACAGAGCACTTTTAAGGTTGAATGATGTAAAGTGCAGTAGTTGGTGTTTAGTAATTACCTAATACTTGTCCTGGACAAATGAGGTTTCGCTTTCACAGATCTGATGGAGGTAGGATCCCAGATAACTTGTAGCACTCGCCCCTTTACCTATCTTTCTACAAAGAAATGCAGAATCGCCCATACTGCACCATAGGTAAAGGAATCTGCTGATCTGCGTTTGGTGTGCATTCACACCTCTATTTTGCGTCCTGTGGCATTTTAATTGGTATCTCTTGTTTAGAGCTCTGTTCTACAAATCTTAAGATGTGGGTGTGTTCTCTTGGAATGTCATCCACGGTTTCACTGTAAGTACATATCCAGCTTCATTTCACTTCATTTCATTCCAGGAATTCAGCTCCTTTGTAAAAATTGAGTTAAGTCCAAGGAGGTGCATGACATCTCCTGAGCTTATCTCTATTTACATCTGACGGTTTTATTGCACTCCTGGAAGAAGGCTATTGCTTTATTTTGGGAGTCCCACGCTAATGCTTCAAATTTCATTCATTCATGAGTTGGTGCAGCTGCTATACCTGCCTCTCCCTACGTCCTACCCAATCAGAGGCTGGCAGAGCCATAAATCTGTCAGATTTAAATAGACAAGTTCAGGAGATGTCATGATCCTCCTTGGACTTAACTCATAGCGTGCCTGCACTTTTTACAAAGTGGCTAAATTCCTAAAACTGAGCATTAAATCTGCTGCCAGGAAGTTACTGATCATAAAAACAATATTGAGGTGAACTCATGCCCAGACAGATTCCACAAAGAATCTTTCATCCTCTTTCTTTTTTATCTGAGAGGGAAGGGCTTATTCCATCAAATGCAGCACAGTGGCATCAGACCCTTGACCAGTGGCATCAGACCTCCATGTCTGAGTTCTTGCAGAGTATGATGTGAATTTGGATCACACAAAAGTACAAGAATGATTTTCATCTGTCCTGCCAGAGCTCGGCAGCAGTTATTAGGACTACCTACCACGTGAGATGATAAATATAGAACTTGCTTCATCTTTTGTAATCATGCATATTTTAACATAATGCTAGTACTATGAACATCGGAGGAAATAGGAATGCAGTGGCCTTTTTATGACTCACTTTAAAATTTCCTGATAACGCTCATCTATTTCAGTAAACCAGCAACCTTTTGTAGTGTTTTTGTATACATACAAGTACATTTTGTTCATTTTTGTAATGTGTATTTCTCTTCCAAGAAACAAACATGGACAAATTGCTTTCCTAAACTGACTGTCACTGGGAGTAAGAGGGGCAAATTACTGCAAATGTGAAGCGTAACCACCTAGAGGAGCATATACATACAACAGCTGACCCAGTCTTCCTGTAGCAGCTGGATCTCAGAACCTTTTGAAGGACAAAATATCAGAACATCTTGACCTCCTTACCATTGCGGTTGGTCATTGAGGCTGCCTATCCTAGATTCCTAGTAATAGTACTGGTAGTTATGCTGTAGCACTAAACCAATAATGAAGGGAATTTTGGTTTTCATGTAAATCCAAGGGGTGGGGGAGGGCGCTCTTTGGAGAGAGTACAACAGGTTGTGTGTGTGTACCCAATTGTAGTCCTCTGATATTGCCACTTTATTTGAAGTAAGATCATTGCCCATCAGAAGGTAAAATCCTGGATATGCCTAATAAAAAATCGTAATCTTGCATGGAGGTGCGTCTGCATTGTTTGAACAGAAATATCAGTTCCAACACGTTTCGGAGGATTTGGACTCTCTCTTCCTTCGGTCTTGAACAGTAATGTGTAAGCGTATTGCAAATACATTTTTTTTGCCGTGATCCAGGTATAAATTGCAGTGTCTTTCTAAGCTGAGACAAAGATCTCCCCACTGGTTGCAGTGAAGAAAGCAGGCGCCTATGCACCATTCAGGGGTGTAGCAGCCTCATCCGAGAAAGGAACACCGCTTACCGACCCAGAGCATGAATATGTGAATGAGTGCAGCCTCAGACAGTGCCGCTCCAGTCACACCCTTTGACACGTTCGGTCACAGAGGTTGTGACCATAGTAACCAAGCCCCGGTGTGCAGGGCGAAACATATCGGAGGGCGTGGCTGGCGCAGTGCTGGCTGAGGCCAAACGCATTCACGTATTCATGCACTGGGTCGATGAGCGGTGTTAACTTCCTTTCTCTCAAAAATGTTTGCAGCCTTGATTTAGAGTTTGATTGTCGGCATGTGAGGACCGAAGTATGAACTTGCATCCGGCGGTGGCTTTTCTTGTTGAGCCATCAGGAATGCTGGACAGTTTCCTGCATGGTTCCTCAGACAACTGTGCCTTGTGTCTGGTTTCTCTTATACCCTTTGCTCCTCCTGTGAAATTATTGATTTAAGACATGACTTTGCACTTCTGTTTGCCAGATTATTGTGCTCTCCAGCTGATATCTTGCTCCTTTGTGTACCTGTCATTACCAACTCCTTATTTTGTTCCTTGACTACGCTTTCAATTGATCCCAACTTGCAACCACTTGTTACCGATCCTTAGCTTGTTCCTCAACTACACTTCTGCTTGATCCCAACCTGCTATATCTGCGCCTGGACCCCGGCTAGCTCACCTCCTGGTGGGTCGATATTGAGGAGCTGGTACTAATGCTCAGCAAAACCCATTTCCACCAGTGCTTATACCCAGGTCCTTGGATGAGCCCACGTCATCTGCCAGGGTCACCTCTTGTGTAGTTATCCTGCTGGTCGGTGGGAGCCTCTTCTATAGCTACTTGTCTTCTGATACTGGCTCCTGACCGTGATGCAGCATCACCTGATTGCAGTAAAAGGGGGTTAAGTTGCTCTGGGGTTGTATGTATTGATCTATAACAAATGCAAGTTACCTTGGTTACTACATGGTGAACACACTCCCCAATCACGTAATCTGCAGCTGGAGTTCTCATAAACAGAAATTTTGGGTTTGGGGCAAATGTGTCGCGCTCCCTCCCACAGAATGTGTAAATATCCGCCAGTACACCAAGGGTTGTGTCCAAACAGTTTTTATTGAAGAAAGATCATATCGCACATAGTGTGGTGCAACATTTTGAGGCAGCGCAGGACCCCTTCGTCAGGCATGTGATGATGTTGCGCTCCCTCCCACAACGTGGTGCTTGTACCAGTTACTGGCCCCAATCGCATTAATTGGAGGGGTCTAGCCATGTGAATCGTTATTTGCATATGATTATAGCTGTGTATTGAAGGTCATTTGGGGTAAAGCAAACCATAAGGATTTAGTTAGAGGGGCAGCCTGGCGCGGTATTTGAATAACGGGGGGGGGTCTCTTGTTTTAAATTAAAATCCTGTTTTGACCGAAGTCTACCTTTCAGCAGATTTTCTTCTAATGTGTTTTTTTTTTTTTTTTTTTTCTATAAATGTCTGATCTTGATTTTTCTAAGGCATAATAAACTGGTTATTGAAATGTAAGATGAGAGCATGGCTGTCTCCGATGACGCTTAGACAATGTACGCTGTGTCTGTGTGGGCACACTGCTCTACACACAACACTCCGCTCCGTTCAGTTCAGGGATTAAGTAACTGGTGAGACGGCGCAGAAAAATCCTTCACGACCGCACCTCAGGCAACCTCGTCTGGAGACTGGGCGGCAAGTTTTAATCTGCGAAAGGAGTCTTCAGCCCCCAACGACCCAGACTGTAAACATGGCCGACCTCGCACAACTCTGCTGCCAAAGCCAGGTTACTTTGGAAACGGGTCAGGTGATTGCTGGCCTGCTTTGACATTTTGGGCTTTCCCTAGGGCACATGTTCACCATTCTAACAAACCTACTTAAAAAAGGAACAGAAGATGTAGAATGAGTTGCTTGCTCCTCAACTATAGCTTTATCTACAGCCTTGAAGCTGGCCACCTCAGCCAAGTGAAATTGTTTGTGGACTAATAGTACTGATTTATTACTGGTGTGTGAGAGCACATCATGCTCATGTATATGGTTTTGACTTCAAAACACTCAAGAATGAAGGCAGAAGGGCTACTACAGTTTAAGTTTGTAGATACCTGACCATCACATCAATAATAGCCTGTTGGACATCACTTTCCAAAACCATGGCTATGGAGTTGGCACCACCTTTGCAATTACAAGGTCTTCACTCTTTTGGGAAGTCTTGACTTGGAAGTGTCTATGGAAAATTATGTCCATTAAGCTAAAAACATTCGTGAGGTCAAGAATTATTATTATTATTATTTTACAGGCTTTATATAGCGCCAACAGTTTGTGTAGCGCTTTACAACATGGGTACAGACAGTCCAGTTACAATACAATTCAATGGAGGGATCAGAGGGCCCTGCTCGTTAGAGCTCATAATCTAGAAGACAAGACTGATGTTGAATGAGAAGACCTGGTACACCATTGGCATTCCAATTCATCCCAAAGGTGTTCAGTAGAGTTGAGGTCAGAGCTCTCTGCAGGACATTGGAGTTCTTTATAAGGGAAGACGTGTGTTTTTGTGTTTGTTTGTTTTTTTGTTTTTTGTTTTTTTTTTTTACTGTCTGTTTTTTTTATTTACAACTGGTGTAGGAGGATTTGTTTAATCTCTGTGTATCAACTGAGGCCAGTCACTTCACATATGGAAGGGTTTACAACCACTTTAAGTTTTTTAGGTGGTATTATATTTTTGGTATTGGGTTGCTCAGGCATTGCACAGGTTAATTCTCTCCTCCCGTCTCGCAGGGTTCAGCTCACTCTCCTCCTGTAGCCAGTGGTTGCGCGTTTGTTTATTTTAGCAATTAGAGCGGCCTGTTAACAAGATGCCCCAATTTCCAATGAGGCCTCTGCGGGCTGCTGGGAGACTGAAGATTTTCTGCTGAGGTTCTTGAAGGTGACATTAAGACGCTGCATTCTGCCAGCTGGGAGCGATGCCTGCGCACAAATAACACTGCATTATTGATTTTTTTTTTCTTCTCTCCCCCCCCCACCCCCCACCCCCTCTCATAAGACTTGTAAGTTTATGGACAGAACCTGGCTTCAGTGAAATAACACATGTAAGGGAAAATGTTTGAGCCGAGTGTTCCTGGCCGAAGTCTAAGCTTTAATTGTGCTTTAGATTCCACTGTTCTCAAATGACAAAGCACAAATAAATATTCGCGCTCTGGCGAGTCCCTGGACACCCTGTATACGGTGTGTAGTGATTATAGAGAAGGACGGAGAAGAAGCATGAAGCCACTTTATTTCTCAGTCTTCCAAACACTTGGACTCCTACACAAGGTCTTTAATTATTTAAAAAAATAAACTTTTTTTTTTTTTTTTTTTTTACTGAAGTTTTAGGTTTTGCTCCTTCTCCCCCCCCCCCCCTTTTTTTTTTTTTTTTTTTTTTTTAAGAACCTATAACCGGTGTATCTAAATTGAGAGATTAAAGCTCATTTGAACCTTGTTTAACCCCCTTCACACCTATGGGTAAAACAAATATTAATGCCCTAAGCACAATTTTGCCATGTGTTACTAAAACCTACATATCATCACAACTACTTGATGCATCCAGGTGGATTATACTGCCTTTTTTTTTTTCAGGACAAATTGGCCTTTTAGTGTAATGCCCCGTACACACGGTCGGATTTTCCGACGGAAAATGTGCGATCGGAGCGTGTTGTCGGAAAATCGGACCGTGTGTGGGCTCCAGACTTTTTCAATCGGAATTTCCGACACACAAAGTTTGAGAGCAGGCTATAAAATTTTCCAAAACTGATGAAAGGGGTAAGTACAGCGCTGCGCTAAAAAAAGGGAGAGCACTAGAGCAGCGGCCAACACACCCGTAGACTCAGGGTAATAATAACAAAAAATTAAAAGTGTAGCGCTATAAGCTCAATAAATATATACAGTGAATAAATATATCAAAACAATAATAGGCAATGATGGACAAATGCCTCCCAAACGCACAGGGGGATTGTTAGACCCAATCTGGCAGGTAAGTGGACTGACCATAGGTGCACGGAAGATTGAAATCAGTGCCGGGACCATCACCAGAAAATGTGGAGGCTTACCGGAGTTTAATGGCCTGAAATGGCATACGCCATACGCGTATGCCATTTAAACTCCGGTAAGCCTCCACATTTTCTGGTGATGGTCCCGGCACTGATTTCAATCTTTCGTGCACCTATGGTCCTTCCACTGTCCACTTACCTGCCAGATTGGGTCTAACAATCCCCCTGTGCGTTTGGGAGGCATTCGTCCATCATTGCCTATGCACTACCCCCATAGACTTTTTTGGTTCTTTTCACAAATATTTCACATATTTGATATGGACTATTATATTTTTTGATGTTATTCACTTATTGTTCGAGGTGTTGAATGCATATAAGTGTTATTGTTTCTTCATATCAGTCACTGTTACATTTGCTTATTTGGTGCACTATGGTTTCACTTAGTAGTTTTTCAGATTAACTACATATGGCCATTCATTCCTTATATTGTTTTGATATATTTATTCATTGTATATACTTATTGAGCTTATAGCGCTACGCTTTTAATTTTTTGTTATAAAATTTTCCGACAACAAAATCCGTTGTCGGAAATTCCGATTGTGTGTACACAAATCCGACGCACAAAGTGCCACGCATGCTCAGAATAAATTAAGAGATGAAAGCTATTGGCTACTGCCCCGTTTATAGTCCCGACGTATGTGTTTTACGTCACTGTGTTTAGAACGATCGGAAATTCCGACAACTTTGTGCGACCGTGTGTATGCAAGACAAGTTTGAGCCAACATCTGTCGGAAAAAATCCATGGATTTTGTTGTCGGATTTTCCGATCAATGTCCGACCGTGTGTACGGGGAATAAATGGTAATGGATATCTCCTGATAGCTGTGTGTGTGTGTGTGTGTGTGTTTTCTATTTTACTGGCCCAAAATAAGAAAAAAAATTAAAATTAATTTTATCTGTATATATTCTTGTACTATATCTGTATACATTCCAGGTACTATAAAGTGGAACTAAACCATCAATATAACAGTTTGAACAGTTAGCAATCCCAGCATTCCAGGAATGTAACTGTCACATTTGCCTGTGCTGGCAAACCATCAAATGGCTGGTGTCATACCTGATCACATGTGCAGCACCATGGCAACTGCAGATCAGAGTCCAAAATGGCAACTTCCTTGGCTGAAAAGAATAGGAGGGTTTAGTTCCGCTTTAAGCCCTGGTTCCCACCGGTGCAGCTTTTAAATTGTGCTACTTCAGCATGATTTTAAAGCCGCACATCAGTGCGATTTGCACCGCTGATAGCATTGTGGCGGAATGAGAACAGGAAGCACCACTATCAGTTTGTTTGGGGGGGGGATTTCCTTTTGGGATAAAGATTTTCCATAAATGTTGATTATTTTAATAACCCCTGCCGGTTTTAAGTTGTTTGTCTCACCCATGTAAACTGATACATTCTGCTGGAGAGCTTGAGGTTTTGAAAAACAAACTTGCTGGTTCACCAGAGATAATGTTTGCTTTTGGGTTTAATACAGTCTTAATCATATACTTTATGGTGACTTTTTTTTTTTTTAACCTCCTTTTTCTATTCTAAATCATATAAAATAATTTTTGCAAGATGTTACCAAAAAAACTTTTGTATGTCCTTTAAAAAAAAAAAAGATATATATTGTCCTAAGTAATGTTACCGCAGAAATGAAAACATTTTTGGATCCATAGGGACCTTTACGAGATCTACCCTGAGCCTGCGAGTCTGGCAGCTGCCTCTTGCATTGTGTAGGGGCTGCCTGTCTTCTAGGAACGTCAGGAAAGGAGATGATGATTGAGCTGGGGGCCGGGGAGGGCCCAATAGAGCCTCCTTCTATGCAGCTCTGTTGGCTTTCTTGGAAAGTCTGAGGCAAAACCCAAACACTGTGTCAGTTCTGAGAAGCAGCAGATTGGCCAAGTGAGTGGGCGACACACACGCAGCTCTGTCTAGGCAGCTGCAGTCCAGGCTTTGGTCCGCCATGGACTCCTATCGTGTCTACCCGTACAGAGACAGCCTCAGCGCTGTGCATGCGTGGAGCTGTCTGATTCACCTGCACTACAACACAAAAGGAAACTTAACCCCCTTTACACCACTGACAATATAGAGAGTGGGGGATTATGTAGAGCTCTCTCTCTCTCTCTCTCTCTCTCTCTCTCTCTCTCTCTCTCTCTCTCTCTCTCTCTGCTTGCAATTTAAAAGTGCTGATGTGATGTGTGAATGACAGATTGCGAGACTCTCATTTGAGATACCATTCATTTGAATGACACCTCAAATCGCGGCGCAGGTCTCCCGTGATTGTCGTGCTGCAATTGCAGTAACACGCATGTCGACCCAAAAACTTCCTGCCCCCCTGTGACATTTACAGGAAGTAAGAAAATTTTCAACAGGGACACTTCATAGCAGCAGATAACAGGTTCTAACCTTCCACCTCTATACAAGACTAAACAAACAAAAACAAAACAAAAACATTGGGCCGCCTTTCTTTTTAACAGTAAGGGCTCATTTACACTTGCTTTGGCTTCAACACACAATAACAGCTAGTTTACACTTGCTTCAAAACAAGGCTTCGGACAGGCTTTGTTTTAAAGCTCTCTGAACACTAGTCTAAGCTCCTGTCATTAAATAAAATGGTTAGCTTACAGTCCTGTTTACACCTTGCTTTTGCTGTGCTTCACTTCAAAAAGTATACCAAGTGTCGCTTTAGTTGTGCTTCAAAGTGTCTTCAAAGCCCACTTAAGGGCTCTTTCTCACGGGGCAGATCAGTCATGATCCGCCCCGTGAACACCCGCTTGCTCAGCGGGGATCGCTCCGCCGATCCCCGCTGAGCAGGAAGATGACAGGTCCATCGCTGCACGCTGTGCAGCGGCGGACCTGTCAGAGCGCCGCTCTCCCCTATGGGGGGATCGGATGATGACGGACCGTAGTGTCCGTCGTCACCCGATCCGAAAACGGATAGAAAAGTAGGTTTTTCCTCCGTTACCCTTTTCGGATCGGAGTGGGTCAGATGTCAGCGGACATGTCACCGCTGACATCCGACGCTCCATAGGGATGAATGTATGTCCGTTTTTCATCCGAAAACGGAAGGATGAAAAACGGACATACGGATCGTCCGTGTGAAAGAGGCCTAAAAGTCTATGGCAAAGCTCGCTTGAAGCCCCACCAAAGGCTCTGGCGTTCAAAGAGCCTTTTACAAAGCGTGTCCGAAGCCATGTTTTAAAGCAAGTGTAAATGAACCCTGAGGGCTCATTTACACTTGCTTCGACACACATTAAAGTGCCTACCACTTCAACATGCTTTTTTATGATGTGTTTTTGATGCTTCGGTGGTGCTTCGATGAAGCTTTGGTGATGCTTTGAAGCATCGGTGATGCTTTTTTGAAGCTTGGCAGATGTCCTGTGTGTGTGTGGTGTTCTCTCATACTTGCAATTTTTCAAAACAAAGCGAATCCAAAGCTGAATTAACTGCTTGCTGCTCGTCCACCTTCAAAAGACGGTGGGGCGGCGCAGCTCTCATTCTGGGACGCCATCATATGACGGCGTCCCAGAACGGCCACTCTCTCACGTGCCCGCGGGGGGGCGTGGTGATTGCGCCGTGTTGCTAGGACACGGCGCGATCCCGATCTGTGTAAAAAGAGCCGCATCTGCGGCTCTTCAACCATGTGATCGGCTGTGTCCAATCACAGCCGGTCACATGTAAACAAGGAGATGCCGGTAATCGGCTCTCCTCGCCCCACCCTGACAGTGTGAGGAGAGCCGATCAGTGGCATCTCCTCACAGGGGGGACATCTAGGGATGTAATCGGGGCACTGATCATCCAGTGTCCTGATTACAATAAATACGGTGCCACCAATCAGTGCCCATTAGCTATGCCAGTCAGTGCCGCCTATCAGTGCCCACCAGTGCGGCATATTGGTGCCATCTCATCAGTACCGCCTCATCAGCGCACATCAGTGAAGGCAAAAAATTACTTGGTTACAAAATTTACTGACAGAAAAAAGTAAACTTTTTTTGTTCCCAAAATTTTAGTTCTTTTTTTTATTTTTTTTTGTAAAAAATAAAAAACCCAGCAGTGATTAAATACCACCAAAAGAAAGCTCCTATTTGTGTGAAGAAAATTGATAAATTTTGTTTGGGTACAGTGTAGCATGACCGCGCAATTGTCATTCAAAGTGCGACAGCGCTGAAAAATGGTTTGGGCAGGAAGGGGGTGTAAGTGCCTGGTAGGCAAGTGGTTAAAAGCCTCTCAAAAGTTGCAGGTGCTTCAAGCAAACTTTTGTCATAGAGTTCTATGGAGGCTTTGAAGACACCTTTGAAGCACCGCTAAAGCGACATGGGGTATAATTTTCGAAGCCGAAGCAAACACAAGGTGTAAACAGGATTGTAGGCTAACCGTTTTTAGTTAGTGACCGGAGCTTTGACTGGCATTCAGAGAGCTCCGTTACAATTGCACTAATATGGCTACAATCACATCAAGTTAGAGAGCTTTAACGAAGCCTGTCCGAAGCCTTGTTTTTGAAGCAAGTGTAAAACTAGCCCTAAGAACCAGCAGAGAGACCTCTCATTCTTCTAAGGTGTTCACTGGTGCGCTAAAAGTTGAGCTAAAATCAGATCACAGAAGGTACAAGAAAACGGTGGACAGTTCATTCTACTAGCATTCATCCAATACTAATATATATAAAGGTTCTGGGTGGACTCAACCAAACATCAAACACTGGGCTGTTCTGTGACCTGGTCTCAAATAAGATTTTATGGGTAGATGAACGTTTTGAAGATCCTGATTGCATGGACCACCGGCTGTACCACCAGCACTGGTGCTTCTTACGGACAGGACAGGGTTAACCACACTGTAATTTCCTAGAAGGAGAGGAAGGATTTATCAGCCTCTAGCAGGATATAGGTTTCCCTTCTGTATGGTTCTAATTTAGACCCTGGGGACTGTTCTTGGGATAGGAGGCCTCTTTGTTACCATTTTGCCTGTTTCCTCTGCTAATTATGTTTACAATTGATTACATGCTAGCTGTTATCACATGGGTAAAGTGCAGAGTCTCCGACTTTCAAGCATAGTAATGACTTTTTATGCAGAGTGGGTTTCCACTCTATACAAAAGGAAGACTTCTGCTGTGGACAGATGCATTATTTGGCCCGAAAATATGTGGACACCCTTCTAAACTGAATTCAGGTGTTTCCAGTGAAGGGGACTGTAAATGCTACAGCATACAAAGAAAGTTTTAGGCAATTGTGAGCTTCCAAAATGTGACAACAGTTTGCAGAAGCCCCTGTTCTGTTTCAGCATGACTGTGCCCCTGTACGCAAAACCAGCTCCATGAGAAATGGTTTAACCAGATTGGTTTAGAGCAGTGGCCTCCAAACCGTGGCCCACGGGCAAGATCTGGCCCTTTGCCTGGCTTTATCTGGCCGTTATGGCCATTAACGCCAATGATGGGGGGCACCATTCACTGACGCCAATGGGTCCTCCTATTATTGGAGCATTGTTTACTTCCACTGATGCTGGGGCACTTTCTTCTCCCACTGGCCATAGTCTTGTCCCCCCCCCCCTCCCAAAGCCTGAAGAACCGTAAACTGGCCCTTTTTTGTTTTGAAAGTTTGGAGACCCCCCTGGTTTAGGGGAACTAAAGTGGCCTGCACAGAGCCTGGACGTCAACCTTACTGCACACTTTTGGGATGAATTGAAATGCTGATTGAGCCAGGTCTTATCTAACATCTACTTGACCTCACAAATGTTCTTTTGGCTGAATAGGCACAAACTTACAAAAGCACACTCCAAACTTTTGTGCAAAGTCTTCCATGAAGAGTGGCAGTTACAGCCCCAAAGAAGGGCAGCTCTATATAACCGCAATGGGAGGGGGTACTTATCCTAGAGCTCTGCCAAAAAATTAAGTCAATAGGAGCCACCAAGCAAGCAATTTCTGCTGGTGCTTTCCGTTTAGTGTTGGTGATGCCCACAGTGCTCTGGGAGATCCTTTTTGTCTTGTATTAAATGTTTATAGAACTGACAGTATAGGGACATTATCTGAGATAAATGCAGGCCTGTACCAGCACTGAGGCATACCATAGTCAGGCATCTAATATTTTCATGAGGCCTACAATGGCAGCCCCCATTCCTTGCTCATGACAGTCACTTTAAGGGCCCGTTTCACTCTAGAATGCCCTGTGGGGGGAACCTGCTTTCCATGTCGGTGCAAACTTAACGACACCCCAAATGCAGTACGTTTTCCAGCATCGGATTGCATGGTACTTTTGTACCATGCGATCCGGTTGCAGTGCATTTCCAAATGTCGTGCAAGCACTATCTTGGTGCAGTGCAATTTCAGTCCATTCAAAATGAATGGGCTGAAATCGCACTGCATGTGAATCGCACAGGAACATGCAGTGTGTGTGCAGTTCACATGCAGTTTCTAGTGTGAATGGGCCCTACATTATAGGTATAAAGCCAAAACTTGTTTGTCTCATGAGGGAGATATTCTTTCACTTTCACTTTCTGTCCTGTAGACTCAACAGGAAGTGAGGACATGTGGGAGGAATCTCCCCTTTTTTTTTTTTTTTTTTTGGTTGCAGAAACCGATGTGCCCATTGGAGGAATTCCCCTCTTTCCTTGTTTTGGAGGCAACTCAAATTTTTGGCTTAACTTCACTTATTGGTGATCAGGACAATTGTGTTGACTCTTCGTAATAGGCACACAGACAACAATAAAAGCCTGAACATGGCTCTAACCTCACCATGTTGTCCAAATCTAAAGAAGAAGTTTTAGCCTTTCGGGTTATTTTATTAAGTCTTGCTCTCCTGTGTTCTGTCACTACGAAATCTATTCAGTCGTTAGTTGCTCATAAGGTGGCAGTCCGCTACATCATAGGTTGGCTGAGTCTACTTCGAGTTTTGCTGTAGGCAATAAAATTTTAACTGGATTAGAACTGTTCGTGCTTCATCGGATATATTTCATTTCCTGTCTCTTATCTTTAAATCAATTTGTAGTGCCCATTTCCCTTGATGATCATCACATGTGCAATTTTAGATGAGTGAATACATTTCAAGGTTGTTGCGTTATTTAAGCATGCTTGCCCCATGACTTTTATTGGGGGGGACATGTACTGTAGGTCACACATACCCAAGGCACATGAGTAATGCCCATAGCTGGGAAGGAGAACACAAGCTTATTAAGGAGCTAACACGTGTGTTTTTCTTTTTCTTTTTCTTTTTCTTTTTTTTTTCTTTTTCTTTTCCTCTTCTTTTTTTTTTTTCCTTCTATTCTTTTCTTTTTCCTTTTTTTTTTTTTTTTTTCTTTTCCTCTTTTTTCCTTCTCTATTCTTTTCTGTTTTCCTTTTTTTCTTTTTCTTTTCCTTTTTCCTTTTTTTTTTTTTCTTTCTCCTTTTTTTCCTTTTTTTTCCTTTTTTTTTTTTTTTTTTTTTCTTTTTCCCTTTTTCTTTTTCTTTTTTCTTTTTTCTTCCTTCTTTTCTTTCTTCTTCCTTCTTCTTTTTTCTTTCTTCCTCCTTCTTCTTTTTTTTCTTTCTTCCTCTTCCTCCTCCTCCTCCTTCTCCTTCTTCTAGTCAAGCTTGGACTTTGGAGGCCACCATTTTTGTTTTTCTGGCCCAGTAGTTCAGAGAATTCAAAGTGTCTAGGACCTAAACATCAGTAAATCTAATAAATCGCAGTGTTTCCCCTAACCCTTGACATGCCTGCCATTTTGATGGCCAATCAAATATTTGAAGTTGCTCTAGGGGTCTCAAACTAGTGGCCCTCCAGCTGTTGTGGAACTACAAGTCCCATCATGCTTCTGCCTGAGGGAGTCATTCTTGTAACTGTCAGCCGTGCAATGCCTCATGGGACTTGTAGTTTTGCAACAGCTGGAGGGCCGCCAGTTTGAGACCCTCTGCTTTATTGTGTTTAGGACTGTGGTGGTGTCCAGGCTTGGCCACCCAGCAGAGATGAGATGCAAGGAAAACGGCGATCGTTTAGAACGTTCAGTGTTTTCTGACTTTATTTAGATGTCACAAAATCTCCGTGGAGAGATGAACCTTTTTTCAGACAGCCCTTATCAAGTATTTATTTCTGTCTTCGTTCTCTTTGGGGAGATGACACTTACGGGTCAATTCAGTAAGAGTTAAAAAAAGCTGGTAAAATGGAGCTTGCAGTAAATCCAGTTTTGAAAGTGCAATTCATGAAGAATTTTACGTTTTTAATGAATGCATTATTCGATTGAGCGGCAATTCCCGCATTTTTTATTTTTTTTTTTCATGCTGCATTTTACCACATTGAGCCTAGTTAAAGGGGATTGTACAACTAGGTTGTAATGTAGGTGGTCAGCTTTAGACTTGTGTATGCATGAGACCCAACGTGGTACAATTTCATCTAAGCAGCATGTAATAGCTTGGGCGTCAGGCCTTGCTTGGCGGGAAATTGGGAAACACTTGCGGACAACCTTCTTTCAAAGACCGTATGAGCTAGAACACCTTCGGAAGGAAAAAAAAATCTTTGGTTTTGATTGTAGAGGCAATGTAAATTTTTTTAGTTTTCGTTATGTTCTTCTGCTATCCCATTTTCTGCCATGGCAACCAGCCGACTCCTCACTTGATACTCGCAGCCAAGTCTTGTGGCGAAAGCTTTGATTATAAAAGGCACAGCTTTGTGAGGAGTACAAGCCCGGGATTGTTCGGCTTCCTTTTTTTAAATGTTTAATTGTGCTTCGCCGTGCTGCCGAAGGAAAAACTGAAATGGGAGGGGGGCATTGGACGGGCTGTCAGACTCTCCATTTCTAAGGCTCTTGTGTGTTTTTGTATGCCAACGGCCGCCTGTCAAGGATAATGACGGCTCAGTGAAGGGGTCTAATTTTTATTTATTTTTTTCCAAGAGGCATTTCTGGACTCCCAGTCCTTGCTACAAAGGGGAATTATGGGTTATAAAAAAAAAAAAAAGCCTTTCACGTCACACAAGTAGCCTTTTTTTTTTTTTTTTTTTTGTTTTTTAATCTCATGCTAGTTGTTGGAGCCGTGATCCTCGAAGGTAAATTTCAGAGACAGACACTGATGACAGCATAAATTGATACAATTTTTTTCTAGTGAAGGACCCAGACCAGGGGTATCCAATGCTATTTCATTGTGGGCTGCATCAGTAGTATGGTTGCTTTCATAGGGCTGGTTGGATCTGGTGTGCGCTTTGCGCAGGGTTCAGGAGTGTGTTGTGTACAGGGTGCAGAGCTCAGGTGTTGTGTACAGAGTGCAGAGCCCAGGTGTGTGTTATGTACAGAGATCAGGATTCGGGGGTGCGCTACATATAGAGTGCAGGGGTTCTCCTGTGTAGAGTGCAGGTTTCAGAGGTGTAGAGTGTGCAAGAGATTCCTCGCATACCGCTCTACTACCTCCCTGTGTAGGCAGCTCTGCCTCGCCTTGGTGGAGATCTGTCCCCTCTGTGAGCGCATGCAGGGATGGGGAATCTGTTAGATCCAGGAACCACTGATCAAAGCTGTTTTTTTTTTTAAACGAAAAGCTTCTGTGTTTACAACTGACAGCGGGGAGCGGAGGGTGAGAACCGAGGTGGTCGAATGGAGTTCTGCCTTTTTTTTTTTTTTTGGCTGCAAAACTGGGTGCAGGGACCGCATGACTAGGCCTGGCAGGCTGGATTTGACATGCAGGCCTTGTGTTTTGATATATATGACCTAGCCTAAGGGCAAGCGTGGCGGTTATATTCAAAATCCTAGCGTCTGCTTTAGGACCTTGTGGCCTCCTAAAGGGAACCATATTGGAGGAAGATGGATCCTGTATAGAGATAATAATGGAGCTTCTTGCCAAGTATTGGTAGATAAGTGATGGTATAGGTCAGGGCTATGTAGTTAGCGGACCTCAAGCTGTTGCAAAACTACAAGTCCCATCATGCCTCTGCCTCTGGGTGTCATGCTTGTGGCTGTTTAGTCTTGCTATGCCTCATGGGAATTGTAGTTCCGCAACAGCTGGAGGTCCGCTAATTGCATATCCCTGATATAGGTGGTATCCCCCCCACCACTGGAAAAAGTATCACACTTTATCGGCATTCAAAATCACTGCAGCCTCTACACGTTAGCACAGCGTAAAGCAAATGCTCAATTTGGCTCATTGCCATTTCTGGAAGGCATGTCAGGTGACTTGTATGGACGTCTATATATACAGGGGCCTAAAGAGGTTATTAATAATGCAGTGTAAAGAACGGAGCTGTGCGTTTTTGCTCTGTTACAAGAAGGTTAAAGCAGTTGTATCCCCATTCTGAGCAGTTTCCTTTAAATGGACAATTACAGGTGATACTATTTGCGCATGTTGAATATCTTTTTACTTGCTTTGCGAGTAATCTATAATTTTCTTTTATAGTGACGTCACCCGCGCATTCGCGCTTAGTCCTTATTTTCCGGCAAGCTTATGCTGCCGGAAAAATGCGGGGTCTGTGTTGGGGCTGCGTCATTTTTCCTATTGTCGGCGTCCGACCCTGAGATCCCGCGATGCTCCCTTTTTTTTTTTTTTTTTTTGGCAGCAACAGGATTGGCTCTGATTCGCTGCACTTCGTTTCCGTAGTAACTGGAAACGAAAAGGAGGCTTGGATACAGCTATTAATGCGTATTTGTGGGATTATGACCATGGACAGCTAGCGAGGGCGTAAAAAAATTTATAAGACAGACGCGGAAGACCACAGTTGCTATGGCAGCGGCGAACAGCAAGCGTGAATGTTTACCAACTGATTTATGACCATAAAAGCTTTTTGAGCATACTGTTAGTGGCCTGTACATTGCAAATAACTAGTTAGATTTAAAAGTACCATTAGGAGAGTTTACTACCGCTTTAACTCCTTAATGACAATTTCAGCATAGATCTAATTGACAAGCAGGGTACAGATCCACAGTGACGGTCATGTTCACCAAACCATATAAACTAACATCGTTGCCAAAGGGCAGGCAGCTTGTGGTGACCACAAGCACCTGCACTTGCCCTTTAAATTGGTTACGTTGGAGCCTGGGCCTAAGCTGTATACTCTTGCATTGACTGCAGACTAAGTGGTGGGTCCCATCATGCCAAAGCCAAATGTTATAGGTTAGCAGGAACACTGGCGTTGGGTAAAGATATGGCCTAGCGCCAGGAGGGGGGTATGGTGTAACTCGGGCTTGAAAATAAATCCAGGTTGATGTTTATATAAAAATATTGAAGAGACTAAAAATTTAGATTTTTAAAGAGACCCTGTCACCACAGGATCAAAACCAAACTAAGAGCACACTGTAAAAGAAGATGCATGGAAAAGAAGAAAGGTAACAGCGCTCTCTGCAGGGACAACTTAATCCATACACCAGGTCCACTCACAGGTGCCGAGGCTCGATGTGTCCCAACACACTCCAATGCAACAGTAATAAGGAGGGCCGGCAAAACTGTAATCCTTGAAGTGACGTTTATTGGTACATCAGAGTGAAAATAAAACAAAGCTGACGCATTTTGGCAATAGCCTTATTCGTAGCTACGACTAAGGCTTTTGCCGAAACGCGTCAGATTTATTGTTTTATTGTCACTCTGATGTACCAATAAACGTCACTTCAAGGATTACAGTTTTGCCGGCTCCCCTTATTACTGTAAAAGAAGATGCTTAAAGTGGTTGATTAAGGCTTACCTGCAGGTGCAAGAAATCTCTCCTCTCCTAAACCTACATGGTTTAGGAGATATTTGCAAAAGACGGGCACCGATTTCTACGGCGAATGCGCCGTAGACAACGGTGCACTGAGCGTGCCGTTTCTAACGGCGATCGTGCCGTTAGTGGCGGCTCCCATGTGCATGGGTGGGTGTGATGTCATCTCGGCTCCTGCCAATCACAGCACCGGAGCCGCGATACCCGGAAGGAAGATGGACGATTCGTGGAAGAGGGGACAGCAGTGACATCGCAGGCTCCTGTGTCAGGTAAGTGACACATAATAGGATACTATGCTATACATAGTAGCCCATTATGCTTTACCTTTTGCAGGGAAACTAAGAGGAAGTAAAACACATCAGGGTTTACTTCCTCTTTAAAGCCTCATTCACGTGGTATTTTAGTGTTGGCAAGCTTGCTTCCATGGGTGATCATCCCTAACCATGGTTACTCGCTATGTAAGCAATTAAACTTGAAAACTGTCGGACAGCTGCAGCCAATGTCAGCCTGTCATTATTTTTTTTTTTTCTTTTTGCAGGCAGAGTATATACAACTGTATGCATCCACCTGCAGGAATTTTGCTGGGTTCTTGCCGCATCTAGCACTAAAATACAATATGAATGAGGCCTTCTGCTTACATTTCTGGCAGCCCGCTGCTACAGATATTCAACACTTCCTGCTGGCTTTTACAGTGATATACGAGTCAGCGGGAGGTGCAGATATTTTACACACTCGGAAGTGTCGGATACATGCAGTGGCTGGAAAGCAGGTCCTTGGAAGGGTAAAATTTGAAATCTTCAAAAAAAAATTCCTGGCATGGCTATATTATACTTAGTTACATTGGTCCAGTGCGGGGACCATATAATGGCCGATGCCCCTGGAAGCTGGAAATCACTGAAGTCAGGACCGCTGCTGCAGTGATCTCCACTAACTTCCGGTTTCTGCACTCCTGCTTACTACACACAGGTGGTCAGCCACTCGGTACGGGCGCCATTCAGAGAATGCTTAGCGTTTTCTGAATGAATGCAAAACTGCTCTGATTTGACGAAGCAGAGAGACAAGGCGGTCACATCGCGCTCTCAATCTCGTTCAATATGAGAACACTTTGCATTCATTCAGAAAATTCAATGCATTTTCCGAATGGCGCCAATGCTCAGAAGCCGATCTCCTGTGTTCAGAATACAACAGGGTAGCCGCTCAGAATGGGACCCGAAAGCAAGTGCAGATGGCTCGGTTCTCTCAGCTCTCAGAGCAGAAGAGAGCTGCTGACCATGAAGGAGCAGAGCAGGAGAGCTGCTGATTGACACTCACTGGAGCGCTGAGCTGTGGAGGGGCGGAGTGCGGCCGTCTTAGTGGCTCGCTGAGACAGCCATCAGTCTAGGCACCTGGCGGATCCAGACTTCCGAAATCGGGATGACGCGGTGCCTGGACTGAACATGGAGATGTTGGCAGAGAGTGGACTGCAGTCCGCTCTCTGCTGAAAACTGGTCACAGGAGTGCAAAACAAATTGCTCTCCTATGACCCTTAGGAGAAGCCCAGCCAAACAAGCCCAGGCTGGACTTCTCCTTTTTTAAGTGTAAAACAAATGTTAATGCCTAAGCACAATTTTGCAACTTTGACATGTGTTGGTAAAACCGTACATATCATCACTATTTTGTATATCCAGGTGGATTATACCATGTTTTTCTAAGGACCAATTGGGTTTTCATTTGGTGGTAATGGGTATCTCCTGTTTGTTTTTTTGTTTGTTTTTTTATATATTATTATTTTCAAAGGAAAACTGTCTGAAATGGTTTTTTTCTTTTGACCCTGACATTGATTTTTGACCTTTTACCTGGCTCAATCACTAACCCTGGCACTGACCTAGATCAAACCTTGCTCCTAGAGATATCTCTCTCTATCTATCTCTCTATAATATATATATATATATATATATATATATTTTTTTTTTTTAAAGTTTTTTTTATTTAAGGTACTTATATAGCGCTGTCAATTTAGGCAGCGATTTACATATACATTGTACATTCACATCAGTCCCTGCCCTCAAGGAGCTTACAACCTAAGGTCCCTAACATACACAAATTCATACATACTAGGGACAATTTAGACAGGATCCGATTAATCGACCAGCATGTCTTTAGAGTGTGGGAGGAAACCGGAGAAAACCTCTCTGCTTGCCGAGAGAGATAAACAATGTATCTTTCCTTTCCATTCACAGAGAGGGAGAAACACAGGGGCGGGCTGATTACTGCGATAGCCAATCAGAGGCTACCACAGCGATCAGGTGTCCCAGAATCGTGAGTTCCAGGTCCGAATCATTATTACGTGACCCAGGGCTCCCAGTGAGACCCCAGGCTGTGTTGAGAGCGTATATGTGCGGCCCCAGGGAAAGAAAAGCCCAGTCCAGTGAGGCCGCATATATGTGTACTATTGGCGTGAAAGAGTTGATATAATTTATTTACAGAAGACTATTTTGGTGACGAGGTCACTTTAAGAAATCCTTGTAGAATATTTGATACACTGTTGCAATTCTCATACCGTCATTCTTTTGGTGGCAGTGTGTTAATAATAGTCTTACTGAAGCTCTTGCTGTGAAAGCCTTCCTCTAATCCTGTGTGTAGAGTCTCTGTTCTATAGAATAATCTTCCAAACTCATCTGGGGCGGTGATTAAAATGCCAACTGAAGAATCATCCGCTGCTGCCTTGTGCCTGAAAGTCACATGGGCTATTTATATGCTGACGTCTCTCAGCCTATGACGGCATTCGCATAACTCCAGGATTCCTAGAAAACCGGAGTTTAGATTAGTCTGAGTTTCCTGGAAATTCCATTAGGGGGGGAAAAAAAAGCGAATGTATATACTGTACAGTGGAGAATAGGATTCTATAGGTCTGGCAAACCACTGCCATCTGCTGGCTGTCTGGAGGCACATCGCTGTAAATGTATATACTTGGTAATTTTAGGAATCCGTCACTTTGCCCATTCAGGGGGCAATGGTGGGCCGGATCCCTTCATAGGACACCCACTGATTCCTTCACTGTGGACCCGCACTGCTTGGAATTCCAAGTTTTATGGAGCAGCATATGGTCTTCTCTCTTCTATTGAGCAGCCAACCATTAGGTCCAAATGTGGTCACATGAGAGAGGAGAGAAGGTTCTTGAGCCGCGCACACGCGATCAGACTTTCTGACGGGAAATGTTCGATGACAGGCTGTTGGCGGTAAATCCGACTGTGTGTATGCTCCAATGGACAATTGTCGGACTTTCCACCAACAAATGTTGGCTAGCAGGTTTTCAAATTTTACACGGACAAATGTGTCAGATTTTGTCCAAAGTACAAACACGCATGCTCTGAAGCGAGGACGAGCCACAAGCGGCCGGTCTTGTAAACTAGCGTTCATAATGGAGAATTAACATTCGTGACGCGGCAAATTATGAAATCTCCAAATGCAGCGCACAATTCTCCTTCTTTAATGGGATAATAATGAAGCTGCTTTGCTGGTGATACTGATGGAGTTATCGCAAACTCAAATTGAAAGACTTTATCTAGTGCTATCAAAAATATTATGTTTTTTTTTTTTATTTGGGCAAGTTACCACTAACACCATTATCTTGTAGTTTTTATGATCAAAGATGCAACTATGTTGGTATCCCTTGTGAATTTTACATTGGGAGTAGGCAGTTACATTTTAAAAAATACAAACTGTCATTTGAAATAAAACACATAGCCAAGTATTATTCTCCACATTTTTTTTTTTTTTTTTTTTTTTTTTTATATTGTGCATTAAAAAAAAAAACAAATAAAATTAGACATGCTATCTGCCAATAGAACTTAACCAAAACGTGCATTCTATGCATCCAAAAATATAGAAAATATACCAAATCAAATCATTATTCAACCAAAAAAATGTCAAAGCAATAACTCCAAGGCCAAGAGTAAATAACACGTTTTCTCCTACGATTCAGCAACATGGCTGGTTGACGAGCGGCCGTTCAGAAACAAACCGAAGAGTGCGAAATGAAAAGCGCGAATCAACACTCGCCAAAATTCTACTAACATGAAATTGGCAGAAGGAGCCCAAAGGGTGGCGCTAAAGAGCTGAAAAACAACGTAGTACGTCACTACGTTCGTATTTGTTGGCCGCCAATTGTGTGGCCGTGTGTATGCAAGACAAGTTTGGGCCAACGCCCTTCGGACAAAAGTCCACAGTTTTGTTGGCCAACAATCCGATCGTGTGTGCGAGGCTTTAGTGTTACTAAACCCAGGACCCTGCATCTGGTCTCACACAGAACATGGAAATGCAATTATTTTAGTAAATATAAACTGCTAATTACCTTTTCTCATCAGCAGTATATAGCCGTCTTATGACTTCTCTCAGTGTCTGGTTAAAGCTTGTAGTAGGAGTTTTCATTCTCTTCTGACTGTGCTATGAGGCTGCATGACCCCTGACCCTCTGTCTGGACAGTGCTAATTGACCCTGGGCTGATCACATGCACTTTCCCAAGAAAAAGCAAAAAAAAACCTCTAGTATAGTAATACTCATCAAACTGAGCATGTGCAGAGTGCCCCCAAGGCTCTGTCTTATCAGAAGATGGATGGGGAACAGTGGAAGGAGGATCAGAGAAGACAGGATCAAACAGCCTTTTTCACCGATCACGTGCACCCTTTCACAAAAAAAAAACCCCTCTCTGCACATGCTCAGTTTGGCGTGTATTGCTAGAGTGCCCCCAAGGCTCTGTTCTATCAGGAGATGGTTTTGGGACTGTGGAAGAAGGGGAGGATCAGAGAGGACGGGATCAAACTGCCTTGTTCACACAATGTGGGGGATTAACTCCTTGGGTTCCTCAGTGAGTATACCAAGCATGCTTTTCTGCAATGGTTCTCAACCTCAGTCCTCAAGTACCTCCAACGGTCCATGTTTTCAGGTTTTCCTTTTACTTTGCATGGCTGCTTTACATCAGTATCAATGACATGGTATTGATAAGACCTAAACAAACACCCCCTACCCCCGACCTACCCCCAAAACACGGCCTATTGGGGGTACTTGAAGACTGAGGTTGAGAACCACTGCTTTACTGCATAGACAGACTGATTTCACTTTTGTGGGTTTAGTAACACTTTAATGCTGTGTAGGTTCTATCATGTAGCTTACAATAGCACATACACTGTTCAACCATAACTTTATGACCACCTACCTAAAATTGAGTAGGGTCCCCCCCTTTGCCATCACAACAGTCCCTTTTGCTGCCAAAACCGCCCTGACTCATCGTGACATGGAGGCCATGAAGGCCTGCTGTAGTATCAAGCCATCAGTAGCAGAACCTTTTTTAAGTTCATGGAGATGAGGCCTCCATGGATCGGACTTGTTTTTCCAGCACATCCCACAGATGCTCGGTTGGATTGAGATCTGGAGAATTTGGAGTCCAAATCAACACCTCAAACTCATTGTATTGAACCAATTTTGCAGTGTGGCAGGGTGCATTATCCTGCTGAAAGGTTCCACCGCAGTCGGGGAATGCGGTTTCCGTGAGGGGGTGTACTTGGTCAGTGGCCATGTTTAGGTAGGTGGTACGTGTCAAAAATAACATCCACATGGAAGGCAGGAGCCAAGGTTTCTAAAAAAAAAAATGTTGTCCAAAGCATCACACTGCCTCCGCCGGTTTGCCTTCTTCCCATACTGCATCCTGGTGCCATCTCTTCCCCAGGTAAGTGACACACATGGCCATCCATCCACATGATGTAAAAGAAAATGTGATTCATCAGACCAGGCCACCTTCTTTTGTTGCTCTGTGGTCCAGTTCTGATGCTCACATGCCCAATGTAGGTGCTCCTGGCTGTGGACATGGGTCAGCATGGACATCATGACTGGTCTGAGCCCTATGAAGAAGCCCCATATACATCAAACTGGGATGGCTGTTTTTGTTTCTGCTTTCAACACATCAACTTCATGAACCCCATGTTTATCTGCCTTTTATATATCCCACCCATTTTCAGATGCCATTGTAAAGAGATAATCTGTGGTATTCACTTAAAGCGGAAGTAAACCCATCCATAAAACAGTTTCATTTCCGGCACGTGCCGAAAATGTAACACTCCCATTGGTTGTGCTCTCAACTAAACTGTCAAACCATCCAATGGCTGGTGTCATAACTGATCACATGTGTCGCATCATGGCAGTTGTAGATTAAACTGAGGCAAAGATGGCAGCTTCCTTGGCTGAAAACGATAGGAGGGTTTACTTACACTTTAACCTGTCAGTGGTAATAAAGTTATGGCTGATCGTTTATCACCCCAGATCTCCACTATTATGCCATTTCTTTTGGTCACACCCATTTTTCGCATGCACTGTTTTTGGGTTCCCGACATACAAGAGGGGCCCCAAATTGTCGGTCTTATAGCATTATATATAGCAATGTTTATATTATTCTTAATACTTTAATTTTTTTTCTGTTTTCTTAGGTGACGTTAAAGTTGAAACTACCTCACTGATGGAGCAGCTAAGGGGAGAGGCCTTAAAGTTCCATAAACCTGGTATATTTTGTTCTATAATTTATTTTTTATTCTATATACACCAATCACATTTTGTGCTGCCTTAATGAATGGTAGTGGCTGATTTTAAATGGACAGTCCACCTAGAAATGTTATGGTTCAGGCTGTTTCCTTTGTCTCTTGGGGTGACAGATGTCGAGTTCACTGAAATATACAGCCTGTTCAACTGCCATGGATATATTACTAGAATTACTGCTTATTCCTTGTTTAAGTGAAAATGCATTTTATATTCTGGTGAATGCGACGAAGTAAGAAAACCCCAAATTTTACGTTCAGCATCTAAACCCAGAAGCAAAAAACACAGGTGTCTGGAGGCAACAGTGGCCCCTCCTGAATGCTGCAGCATTGGGAACATGTTCTACCCAAAAAAACGGGTGGAATATGTAACATGTTCCCAAAGGTGAACTTATCCTTTTAAGATCAATAGGGCTGCACCCCTACCATAAGCCAAACGCTCCCGCAATGTAAAGTTGTTTGGCAATTTAAAAAGAAAAGTAATAATAAAAAAAAACCACAGGTGTCCGGAGGCAACAATAGCCCCTCCTGAATGCAGATCAGCCACTGATCGCTTTGCGGAGGGCAGGGAGCACTGTTGCCTGTCTGAAAGAGACCTTAAAGTGGTTTTAAAGGATGAAGGTTTTATTACCCTAATGCATTTGCTTCATTAAGGTAAACCTGGATGTAGTGACCCAGCCCCCCTTATACTTACCATAGCACAATCCCGATCCAGTTCTGTGCACAAGAGCCAAGACTCTCTCCTTCCTCCTCATAGGCTTAGACAGAGCAGCAGGAGCTATTGGCTCCTGTTTGTCAATCACAGCCAATGAGGAGGGGGCAGAGGGCCAGGCTGAGCCAGCACTCTGTGTCTATGGACACACAGAGCCGGCTCAGGAGCGAGCCCACATAAGTGCCCCTATAGCAAGTGGCTTGCTATGGTAAGCTCTCGGCAGGGGAGGGGGGGTGGAGCCAGGAGGGCCAGTGGGGGACCTGAGCAGAAGATTGGGGGGTTGCTTTGTGCAAAACCACTGCAGAGCCGGTAAGTATAACATAAAAAAAAAAATAAAAAACCCCCATAATTTTAAATTCCTAGCTCAGCACAAGTACGCAGCTTAGAACATCTGACTTCAGATTTACATATTTGTTCCTGGTCTGTGACTTTGAAAGTGTTGAAGGCAGAGGATCAGCATAACATACAGACAACTAGTCCTCATGAAGGTCATCAGAAATGGCAGCCCCCATATATTATTATTTTTTTTTTTTTTTTTTTATATTAAGCAGCCAGCAGGGGGACCCTTCATTACCCGACTTAACCTGTGATGGATAATACTTCTGTGAAGAGTCCACTAAACGTGTGTGTGTGTGTGTGTGTGTGTGTATATATAATAGAAAAAACACACTAACTGATTGTGGGGTCCTGGAATTTGCCGCCTTTCCTGTCAAATACACATATCTGCTTATGATCTCCAATTGTCTGACTGCTCTCCCTCTATGGTGTACCTAAGCTAGTCGGCAAGTAAAGAAAAAAAAAAAAAATTTTCAAGTGCCACGATGATGCAGTGTAGCGGCACTGCTAGCTGGTGTGACTTTATGATGCGAATGTATGGACACCTAATTTTTTAGTTTGTTGAATAATGGGGTTGGCATGTTTCCTTCTGTCCCATTTTTAAAGAATGTACTGGTTGGCTGTATGTAGGGATTTCAGTGATTCTTCACTAAAGAATTCACCTGCTCTCTACTTAGGTGAAAATTACAAGACGGAAGGTTATGTGGTGACCCCAAAAACCATGGAACTGTTAAAGCAACACCTAGTGATTACCGGTGGACAGGTAAAATAAAATTGGAACAACTAGAGGGGTCCTAGATTAATATAGGTCTTAATATAAGAAAGTTTTTTTTTTTTTTTGTTTTTGTTTTTTTTTTTGTTTTTTATCTTAAAGTTTAAAGTGATTCTAAAGGTAGAAGGTGTTTTTATATCTTAATGCGCAGCAGCCCCCCTTTATATTTACCTGAGCCCCATCTTGATCCAGCGATGTGCACAAGAGTCTCAGCTGTCCGCGACTCGCACTCCCTCATTGGCTGACACAGCAGTGGATGCCATTGGCTCACGCTGCTGGCAATCAGTGAGCCAATGAGGAGAGAGAGGGGGCGGGACGTGGACACATCTGGACACACAAAGAAGCCGCTCAGGTGCCCCCATAGCAAGCTGCAAAACCACTACACAGAGCAGGTAAGTATACCATGTTTATTATTTGTAAACAAACAAAAAAAAATGACACTTTAGTATCGCTTTAATGCATTCTAAGTATTAAGGTAAAAAAAAACTTCTGCATACAGCTTCCCCCCCCAGCCCCCCTATTACCTGAGCTTGATCTCAATCCAGTGCTGTGCATGGGAGCAGCAGCTCTTGTCTCTCCCTCTCTCCTCATTGGACAGAGGCAGGAGCCATTGGCTCCTGCTGCTGTCCATTACAGCCCGTGAGGAGAGAGGGGCAGGGCCGAGTCGTGAGCTGCATCAATTTACAGTCGGCTTGGGAGCGAACATACACAAGTGCCACCATAGCAAATGGCTTACTGTGGGGGCACTCGGCAGGGGTGAAGAGACAGAAGCACCGGTGGGGGACCTGAGAGGAGGATCGGGGCCGCTCTGTGCAAAATCATTGCACAGAGCAGGTAAGTATAACAGGTTTGTTTAAAAAAAAAAAAAAATTGTGACTTTAGAGTTTAATGTTTTACATAACATTTTATATTCAAGCTTGTCATTGTTTAGACTCCAGGTGTTGTGATGTACTCAATGCCATAATATGCTGATAATTATGGTAGAAATAGTCCACAAGGCCGGGTTCACAACGGTGCGCTCTGATTTGGGTGCAGCACGATTATATATATATATAGAGAGAGAGAGAGAGAGAGAGAGATATTTTTAAATACACAATATATCTGTCTCCTGAAGTGTATTCCCATCTGCCTTTTTTGCAAGCTCTGTAATTGGACAATTCTTTGCGCCTAGGTGAGAACCCGGTTCCCTCCAGAGCCAAACGGCATCCTGCACATTGGTCACGCCAAGGCAATCAACTTTAACTTTGGATATGCCAAGGTGAGCTTTTTCTCTTTTAGAGTTTAACTCTGCTAAACAATGTAAGTAAAAGAGAATATACTGTATAACCTTACTATATGCAAGCTGTGAACACTTTGCAAGCCTGAGCCATCAGTCAACAGGATTCTTTGGAGGGGGGCGGGCACAGATAAAGATTCTGTTTGAAATTTAAAGAAAAGTAAACACCGCCCTCTGGGCTTTCCTTACTTCCCGACAGCTCTCAGCGTGAGCAGCTTATATACAACTTCCAGCCATTGGGTGTCATGTGGAATTTTAGCCATTGAACAGAAGTCAGTTTCAAGAGACCTCCCGACTAAATGAGTTCTCAGAGTTAGTACATGGAGAAGTAATGGCTTTGCACCATTCAGCTAGATGGACCGCTGGCGGACTGAGTGTAGCGACTCAAGTGGGTGTATGATGTGCATTTTTTTGTTTTATAAAATGGTGTAATTGTGCAGAATTTCACTGTACACACAACTACAGCTCTTGGTTGCTGGTTTCCATAGTAGTTATGTTTTATGTGGCTCCATAGCAAATGTATGGACTGCAGGAGGCAGATAGGCTTAGGGTCATATTGTTTGAAGTATGATCACCCAAGGTTTGGGAGACCATATACAATTACTATATATAGTCATTGGGTTTGATAATGTTGTACTGTCACTCAACGTTACCACTGTGTACACACAGGCCAATGGTGGGATCTGCTTTTTGCGCTACGATGACACCAACCCGGAAAAGGAGGAAGAGAAATACTTTACAGCTATCAAAGACATGGTGGAATGGTTGGGTATGTGGCAGTCTTTTTTTTTTATTTTATTGCAATTGTAGCAGTACCTTAAATTGGCCTCTAGGTGGTGGCATTAATCTTCTGGCTGGGAGTCTTTTTAGTATCCTTTTTTTTTTTTTTTTATATAATCATTACCTGCAACACCTTCAGTCATTCCTTTATATCGGTCACCAGACTGCAGCCCTGGGGCCCAGATGAGATATAGATATAACTTTTTGCATAAACCAGCTGATATACACTTATTGGGATTTTTCTTTTTAACCAAAAACTTGTAGCAGATAGCAGAATACAGTTTGACCTCAATTTATGAAGAAATTAGATTTTTTTTTTTATATTGGCTATGGTCTCTTTATGTGTGTGTGTGTGTGTGTGTGTGTGTGTGTGTGTGTGTGTGTGTGTGTGTGTGTGTGTGTGTGTGTGTGTGTGTGTGTGTTTTAGATATATATTATCTATAGATATATATCTATACTATATTAATATATTATATATCTATGTGTGTATGTGTATATATATATATGTGTGTGTGTGTGTGTGTGTATATATATATATATATATATATATATATATATATATATATATATATATATATATATATATATATATATATATATATATATATATATATATATATATATATTATTGTGTGTGTGTGTATCTCAAATGCCATCAAAATGGCTATTTGTGTGAAAAAAATCATGTAAATTTCATTTGGGTACAGTGTTGCATGACTGAGCAATTGCCAGTTAAAGTAGCGTAGTGCTGAATAGCAGAAAATGGTCTGGTCACGAAGGCGGTAGGACCTTCCGGAGAGTAAGTGGTTAGAATTATAAGCTTCTCTAGAACGGCCGCTGATAACAGTGCCGTTCACTCGGAGAACCCCTAAATTATATTTTGTTGATATATATGGAATAAATGTGGTATGTTTCTTACACAAAGGACAATGTATATGCCAGACCTATAGCACTGGTTGTTGGTGGCTGTAGCGTTATCGTGGGTTCCCCAGCGTCTCTGAAACCCCCTGGATGTCTCTCCCCCATAGATGCCAGGACAAGAAGAGACGCCAGAGCCAACCTGTGAGAATTCCAAAGAGCCGAGACTCCCTGTTTCTGCTCTATTTCACCTCTCACACATTTTTCTATTATTAATTTCAAAATATAACGGATCATACAGAACATAATCCATTTGCATTTTTACGGGCTTTAGAGACAACCAAGCCCTTGTATTAAAAAGAAAAAAAAAAAATCGGTCTTAAAAATCTTTAAAAGTTTTTTTGGTCTCTTTCAAGCTGAACCTCATGCAGGCAAGATGCAATTTTGAATTCAGACATTGTACAACAGTGCTCAGACTGAGACCAGGAAAAGCAGCTCAAGGAGTCAATCAGTTGGCCCGCAGTACCTTGGTGTTGATAGGAGGAGAGAGATGAGCTCATTAGTCTGCCACTTCTCCTTTCACTGTCCTGTGACAGGCTGGAGGAGGGACAAGACCTGCAAGTGTTAACTAGCAGACCACAGGGAGCCTTCCTGGCCGGCAGAGCACAATGATTACTGCTTGCAGCTATAAGCCACTGGCAGTAATCGAACGTACAAAATCCGACAGGCTGGTTGAACCCAAGTCGATCGATGGATCGACTTGGGTTCAATCGGCCTACACATACATGAATACGCCAATACATACACCGAATCTTAAAAAAAATCTTTAAAAAAAAAAAAATTGATTTTCTTTCCGCCAGGTAGGATTGTGCTGTGTGGCGGGCTGGGCAAGTCTCGGGATGGATAGAAATACAACTCCTTTTTCTCAAATGAAAAATGTGCACTTCATTTGTGGATTTAGCTGTCTGCCTGGAGTTCAGCTTTTAAAGGGTTTTTCAGGGATCATAGAAAAGGTCACTTCTGTTTCCAGCCTCTCTTTAATGCAGCATAAAGATCTGCACTCCACTGTGCATGTTGGATCAAAAAGTATTTCTGTTCTGCTTCATGTGTAGCGGTCTCAGTGCAGACAACCTGCGTTTCCACATCTGTCTCAGAAATGTAATTTGCGGCATGCTTAACCACTTGTGTACCAGCCTGTAATAGTTTTCTGGGCTGTGATAGTTTGACTGACAAGTATTCAATCATGCAACGCTGTACCCAGATGAGTTTTCTATATATTTTTTTTTTTTTTTTTAAAGCAGATAGAGCTTTCTTTTGGTATTTATTAATCGCAGTGTTTTTATGTTTTACTATATTAGGGACAAACCTTTTGAAAGAAGAACTATTTCCCTTCCTTTCTGTTAAAATAAAAATGCCAGAATAGTACGAAAATAACCACTTGCCTACCGGGCACTTTCACCCCCTTCCTGCCCGGGCCAATTTTCAGCTTTCAACGCTGTCACAATTTGAATGATGATTGTGCGGTCATACAACACTGTACCCAAACTAAATTTGTATCATCTTTTTCACACAAATGGAGCTTTATTTTGGTGGTATTTAGTCACTACTGGGTTTTTTTACTTTTTGCAAAATAAACGAAAAAATACTGAAAATTTTGAGGGGGGGGGGGGGAGAGTTTGTTATAAAATGTTGCAAACAGGTAATTTTGCTTCTTCACTGATGTGCGCTGATGAGGTTGCACTGATGAGGCAGCACTGTTGGGACTGCACTGATAATCTGTGCCCTGATTATCAGTGTAGACGTCCCACACGCTGCCAGCGTGAGGAAAGGAATGCCGATAATGGTTTGTGTGAGAGTGGACACAGCTGATCACATGGTAAAGCGCTTCTGATTGGCTCTTTACCCAGATCAGTTGAGTGCGCGGCGGCGGGCGCGATCATGAGAGGACGACATATGATGCCCTCCCAGAGCTGGCCGCCATTCAGCTATAGCGCAGTCGCCAAGTGTTTTTTTTTTTTTTCTTGTTGAAGGTGAAGGGATACTATACAGGTCACATGGAGATAGTATGTGTAGCAGAGAAGAAAATGATCCCTGTGTCACTTGGGTCCCGTTTACCCTAGAATGCTATGCAGAGGAACCCTGTGTTCTGTGCCAGTTTTCCTGCACCACATTCAAAAGGGCAGTGCGATTTGATCTGCAGTGGGTGTCAGTGCAAAGTAACACCCCAAACCCAAGTCGCAAACGCGGTACGTTTGCCGGCACCAGATGACTTGGTACAAATGTACCGTGCCATTCGGTTGCAGTGTGTTTCCCAAAAGTAGTGCATGCGCTACTTTTTGGTGCAGTGTTATTTCAGCCCATTCAAAATGAAAGGGCTGAAATCGCTCCACATAGAACTGCATGTGAATCACACAGCAACACTCAGTGCGATTCACATGCAGTTCCTAGTGTGAATGGGCCCCAAAACTGAATCTGCAGTTGCTGATCTGTTCATTCTTTCCCTATTCACAAGTACTGAATCTCCTTCCCGTGTTGTAATGGGAAAGGGAACGATCAATACATAAATAGTACCATGTGATTTGCAGGAATTACCAATCACAGTGATCACATGGTACCCAGGCCCTTGGTTTGGCTCAGTAGTGCCTCTGATCTATCTGACAGCTGAGTACACAGTGATTACCAGGCAGTTTGATTGCCTGTGAGCTCTACTGTATATTAAGTACACTTTTTTTTTTTTTTTTTTTGCGCGTATATAACACAGGGCTGGTAATCCGCCATTGAAAGGCTTATCCCGGTAGAAAAGGGATTAATATGGAATCCCACTCAAACCTCTGAAACTAGTAAGCAACTAATTCTGCAATATTCAATGTTTTGCATTGTGTCAGAGCCTTGATTTTATATTTTTAATTTTAATGGACTGTCTGCAGTTCTGTTTGTGTCCATCACTGCTTAGTGACGAGGTGATGATGAAGGGGGCGCCAGGAGACCCTCAGGACTGTTATTGAGAAGATATCTGTCTGGAGGGATCAGGAAGGGTCTGTGTATTGTGCTGTATTCTTTATTAATCTGTGTCTTTCCTGTGACAGGATACAAGCCTTACGCCGTGACACACGCCTCTGATCACTTCGGCCAGCTGTATGAGTGGGCGGTGGAGCTCATTAAAAGGTGAATAGTCCATCAGGGAGACTTTATTTGGGTAGCAGGATGCTGAAAACAGAGAGGCCCAAAAATAGCCGTAAAACTATAACAATTGGCGGCTTTTATCACCTCTGTCCAGAGCTTGTTTTCTGCAAAATTGGGGGGGGAACTTCCTGACAGCCAATCTGTCTGCGTGGTGTTGTTTCATTATACAGGACGCTATTAAACAAAACCCTATAACTTGATCTGATAAAAGAATATTCCAGATTTTGGTGGTAGATGTTGGAGAATTAAAGAGTAACTTCACTTTCGTGGGAAAAAAATGGCAAAAAAAAAAAAAAATAGTATAGCATATACATATGCTAATTGTAATTTTAACATATGCATATTGTAATTAAATGTTATTAAAATGACCTTTCCTTTTCAATCTGCAACTGCTGTAATTTTCTATAACATGCAATATGGTAACCTGGAGGCGTTCTGTACACAAATGGTATACAGACCCCCTCCCCCCCAGATATGTCATTTCCTGCTTCTGTGATTGGCTTACTGATTTTTCCCCGAAGTCTGCACTAAGATACAAGTCAGATTTTGGGCATCTCCTGTAGCAAAAAGGCAGGAGATGCCCAAAGGGAAATCATGTTTCTTGGAATGCAGATTCTGCATTTTTTGCTGCAGGAGATGCCCAAAATCTGACTTGCATCTTAGTGCAGACTTCAGGGAAAATCAGTAAGCCAATCACAGAAGCAGGAACTTTTATATCTGGGGGGAGGGGGGTCTGTATACCATTTGTGTACAGAACGCCTCCAGGTTACTATATTGCATTTTATAGAAAATTACAGCAGCTGCAGATTGAAAAGAAAGGGTAATTTTAATAACATTTAATTACAATATGCATATGTTAAAATTACAATTAGCATATGTATATGCTATACTATTTTTTTTTTCTTTGCCATTTTTTTCCCCACGAAAGTGAAGTGCAAGTGGTAGCAGCTGAATTGTTAATTATATAATCCCTACCATTCACATTCATTTTTGCACATGAACACAGACTAACGGCTATTCTTCAGAATTACAAAAGGTAGGAATCTGCAGCAAAGTTTAAAATCTCTTGAATGTCCACAGATCACCCAGAGGGGAATGTGTTTGTTTTTTTTTTTTTTTTTTTCCCTCAACAAAAGTGGAATTGCTCTTAAAAACGCCTCCTGGTTTCTAACATAAAGAAATAGCCAGCACTCCAATGCTTTGAAAAAAAAAAAAGGTGTTAAAGTTCATTCATATGTGCAGTTTGCTATGTTTATACAAAGGACAATGTATATGCAAGACTAGGGATCTCCAAACTACGGCCCTCCCAGCTGCTGAACTACACGCCCCATGTGGCATTGTAAAACGCTGACATTTACAGACCTGACTAGGCATGATGGGAATTGTAGTTCCTGAACAACTAGAGGGCCATAGTTTTGGAGACCCCTGTAGCTAGACCTATAGCACTGGTTGTTGGTGGCTGTAAAGTTATCGTAGGTCCCCAGCGTCTCTGAAACCCCCTGGATGTCTCTCCCCCATAGATGCCAGGACAAGAAGAGACGCCAGAGCCAACCTGTGAGAATTCCAAAGAGCCGAGACTCCCTGTTTCTGCTCTATTTCACCTCTCACACATTTTTATATAACAAATTTCAAAATATACGTAAGAGATCATACAGAACATGATCAAGAGTATTTCTTTTCCATTTGCATTTTTTACAGGCAATAGAGAAACAAGCCCCATAGGTTAAATTGTCTTGCCTCCTTTAAAGGGTTACTAAACCCTCGTGTTTTCAAAAAAAACTCATACTTAACCTCCACTGTGCAATTAGTTGGTTTTGCACAGAGTGGCCTGATCCTCCTCTTCTGGGGTCCCTAAGCGGCGCTCCTGGCTCCTCCTTCTCGAGTGCCCTGTCGGAGAAGCACTCTCCTTCGGGACACCCGTGTGGGCTCGCTCCCGAGTCCTGCTGCCTCTATTGACACAGACAGCAGGACTCGGCCCCGGCGCCCGCATCATTGGATTTGATTGACAGCAGCAGGAGCCAGTGGTTGCACTGCTATCAATCTATCCAATCAGGACACAAGACACCGGCTAGAGCTGGTGTGCTTGTCCCCGGGCCGATAAAGACCAGATTCAGGTAAGTAAAACGGGGAGTTTGGGGGGAGCTGCATAACAGAAGGGTTTTTCACCTTAATGCATAGAATGCATTAAGGTGAAAACCACAAGGGTTTTACAACCCCTTTTAAAGCTGAACTTCAGGTTAGCAAAACACAATATAAAGTGTAAGTTCACCTTTTTTTGCAAAAAATAAACATCCCCCCCAATCAACCAGACCACTGCACTGGCTGCATTGACAGTGATAGCTAATCACCCGTGGAGGTAAGTGAAGCGGGAACTGCAGAATTTGTTTATAGCTGCTGGTGAGAATTTTTTTTTTTTTTCTTTTTTTTTTTTCTTTTTTTTTTTTTATGACCAAGAAACCAGCCCCATGTGCACATTTTGTGTGCAAACAGCCGTGGACAGATGCATACTCTGTACAACTCAATGGCCGGAGCCGCCGCTGTTGGCATGTTACCATACGAGTAGTTATAACACAGACTGGCCAACACAGCAGTGATTGGTCCGGTTTGTATGCAGCCATAGCACACAGTGCTGCCGCTTCCATATGCGGCATATAGTCACATGTGAACGCAGCAGTCTTGTTGCCCACGAGAATGAGCCCTTAGTTACATAAATTTGCAGATATACAGTATGTGGAAGCAGCACTACCTGATCAAGTTTCTTTAATCTCTCAGGGCTCTATTGGTGAGATCCCTGTGCTGAGCGAATGGGTTTTAACACCTGCTGTGCCCATTATGGGGGCTCCCATCTCCTTGCTGGCCCCTAGAGGTGCGGTAACCTTTTAAAATTATTTCTGCAGTTGAGACGTTCATGACTTGTAAATTGATTTTGCTCTCATCCATATCTGTCACACAACCTCCCCCTCTCTCCTCATCATCATAAAAAAGGGGGGTGTTTTTTTTTTTTTTTTTTTTTTTTTTGAGGGTAAATTTTATTTAGATTATTAAAGAGGAGTTCCACCCAGGGGGGCCATTAAAAAAAAAAAAAAATTAAAAGTCAGCAGCTACAAATACTGCAGCTGCTGACTTTTAATTGGACACTTACCTGTCCCTGGGTCCAGCGATGCGGGGGATCGAAGCCCCGCTCGTCCCCCCCCTCCGCTCGTCGGCGCCGGCATTTCAACTGTGGGCGCCGGGCTGTGGCTTCACAGCCTGGCACCCACTGCGCATGCGCGAGTGGCGCCGCGCGCCGTGATTGGCCGCTTAATCACCTGGGACCTGTAATGGGTCCCAGATGATTGACAGGAGAGAGGGAGAAGAGCCGAGCCCTTCCTGTGCCAGGGGGAAGTGATGTCACCAGCCCAGGCAGAGGAAGGGGCAGACTACGAGGGACCACCTAGCAACAGGCATTTAGAGGTAAGTAAAAAAAAAAAAAAATATCCAAATGTTTTTTTGTTTTTTTTTTTTAGAATTTTTTAGATATGTTTGGTTTTTTGGGTGGAACCCCACTTTAAAGATAATGTACATCCACATTTCTCCGGGGGGGGTTGCTCTTTAGTCAAGCAGTTTGGAAGTTCTCCCCTGCTTAGGAATTTGGTGCACCACAGACCGAGTTGTTGTGTTTTTTTTTTTTTTTCCTTTTTATTGTTCCCCTGGAAAAAAACACACATTTAACCCTTGCAGTGCGGGCACAATCCCACTGCAAGGCTAATTTTTTTTTTTTTTTTTTTACATCTTTTTATTTGCCAGGAGTTGTGCTTTTAAACATGTTAACTCACATTGTTACAATTCCAGATTAAATAAAGTATTGTTTGTTCCAGGGGACACGCCTATGCCTGCCACCAAAAGGTGGAGGAAATTAAAGGCCACAACCCACCCCCATCCCCTTGGAGGGACCGGCCCGTTGAAGAATCTCTTCTTCTCTTTGAGGTGAGCAACATTAATCGTTCAACCGAATAGACTTTTTTTTTTTTTTTTTTTTCCCTTGTTTCCTTTTTCTTTACAATGTAATACCCTGTTTGAGCCAAAGCACCTCTTTAACCGCTGGCCGACCAGCCGCCGTCGTTATACGGCGGCAGGGCAGCACGTTCCCTAGGTGTACGTCGGCTCCTTTTTTAAGGAGCAGTAGCAGGCGCGCGCCCGCTGTACGGCGAGGGACCCGATGCGCGTGACTGGTGGCCGCAATGTTCGCCGGCCACACTCGATCGCGGGAACGAGAGCCAGAACGGGGATCTGTCAATGTAAACCGACAGATCCCTGTTTTGACAGAGGTGTTAGAGAGAGACCTGCTATTCCTAGTGATTAGGAACAGCGATCTCTCTCCTTCTCCACTCACCCCAGCCCCCATACTATTGGAAACGCTCCCAGGGAACATACTTAACCCCTTGATCATCCACTAGTGTTAACCCCTTCCCTGCCAGTAACATTTATACAGTAATTGGCCATTTTTAGCTCTGATCGCTGTATAAATGTCAATGGTCCCAAAAAAGTGTCCGATCTCTCCACCGCAATGTCAGAGTCCCGCTAAAAATCGCAGATCACCGCCATTACTAGTAAAAAAAAAAAAATTTTTAAATGCCATAAATATATCCCCTATTTTGTAGACGCTATAACTTTTACGTAGGCTATCATACAGTTGCTTGTGCAGGTTGAAAGAAGAAAATGCCAAACACCTTTTTTAAGCAGCATATTTTTTTTTTTTTTATGACCAGTGTGCATGAGGCCTGAATACAAAAATACAGAACCAACCCCTTCTTTTCTTTCCCCCTCTTTCCTGCTTTTCCTTTTCCCCCTTTTTTTTTTTTTTCTTCCTCTCCAGCTCTCCATTTCTCTTCTGAATACTTCCCCTTGTATTGCAGTTTTCAGTCCACACCATTAATAATGCTCAAATACTTGTTACCTCATATTGACTGCTGGGCTGTATATTGAGGGCTCCGTTTTTATTGCGACCTTTGCATTAGCGATTCTCCTTCTCATTATTGTATATCTTCCCAACAGACATGACACATTCTAATTTGTGAACTCCGTTGATGTAACCAATTGTCACTCATGTCACAGCCTTTTGTACCCATTTTGTACCTATTTTATTATGCCTGCTTCACTTTTTGTCCTCCGAATACTGCCAATAAACCCTTTTTGTAAAAGGAAAAAAAATAAAGCTGAATCTTTTAACGACGTCTGTGGGGACTGACATTTTATGTGGTTCACTACACTGACTGAAAACCTCAGCAGAGTATGAGCAGTGCAAGGTTAAAGCTGAACTCCAGGCAGATCATTTAAAGTGGTTCTAAAGGTACAAGTTCTTTTCCCTAAACCACTGCAGCTCTGGAAAATTTACCCCCCTACCTGACCAGGCCATTCTTTTCTATATGGCACTTAACGAGAGCTTTCTTTTGGTGGTTATTTGATCACCTCTTGAGTTATTTTTTTATTTTTCGCGCTCTAAACAAAAAAAGACCGAAAATTTTGAAGAAAAAAAATTTTTTTTACCTTCTGCTATAACACGCATCCAAAAACAATACTTAAAAAATGAACTTTCTTCATCAATTTAGGCCAATATGTATTCTGCTACATATTTTTGGTCAAATAAAATCCCAATAAGCGTATATTGATCAGTTTGCGCAAAAGCTATATGGTCTAAAAAAACTATTGAATATATTTATGGAATTTTGTATTTATTTAATTTTTTTTTACTCTTAATGGCGATGAGTGACTTATAGCGGGACTGCGATATTGAGGTGGACAAATTAGACACTGACGCTTTTTACACTTTTTTTGGGGACCAGTGACACTAATACAGTGATCAGTACTAAAAATATGCACAGTCACTGTACTAATGGCACTGGCTGGAAAGGGGTTAACATCAGGAGCGATCAAAGGGTTAACGGTGTGCCTAGCTTGTTTTACTGTATGTTGGGGGTGCTTTTATGAGGGGGAAGACATGGATCCGTGTCCCTGCTCTGCAAGAACACAGGGCCCATGTCTTCCTGACAGAACAGCGATCTGCCTTGTTTACATAGGCAAACTGCCATTCTGCCTGTGTACTGAACAATCAGCTGGTGCCGGAGGACATCGAGTCCGCGGGACCCACTAATCAGCTCCCGCTGTGTAGAATCACAGTAGGAGCGAGCTGCCGGCAGCGCGCACTCGCCTACCGATACCCAGAAGTGCAGGATCACATAAATATACATGATCCTGCGCAGCGTGGCCGGTCCCGTAGCAGTAAAACTGCTATAGGGCAGTCATTCTCTGCATTAAGCTGAAAAACCTTCTGCAGCCAGCCCCTGCTTAAATTCCCCACCCTTAAATTACCTGAGCTCGATCTCAATCCAGCGATGCGCACAAGGAGTAGCGTTTTTTTTCTTTTCAATGGACAGAGGCAGCAGGAGCCATATGCTCCTGCTGTTGTCGACCACAATCCGTGTCACAAGAGAGTGGGACACGGCTGCGCCGCGCTCTGTTAGTGGGGACACAGCGGGGCTCGAGAGTGAGCACGCATGAGTGCCCCCAGAGAAAGCTGCTTGCTATGGGGGGCACATGGCAGAGGGGAGGAGCCAAGAGCGCCATGGCGGGGGTACTCCAGAAGAGGAGCTTTGGGGTTGCTGTATGCAAAATAATTTCACAGAGCATTTAAGTATAACATGTTTGTTATAAGAAAAAAAAATAGTGCCTTTTTAGAATCACTTTAATGTAACTCTGTAATCAGCAATTCATTTTTAATGTTTGTCTTTTTAAGCAAGCAGCGTGAGTACCTGAAATTGACAAGGTACCTGCATCTTGCAGTTCCTTTACAGCAGAGCTCAAAAGGACAGCGGTACAAACAGCAGAAGATGCCAACTAATTTAGCTTCAAAATGACTAAGGATGCTGAGAAGAGAGCAGAGTGACAGAAAGATGAGCTCATCAGTCCTGCTGCTTCTCCTTCATTGTCCAGTCACAGGCTGGGGACTTTGTCTGGACAGTAGTTTCCTGCGGCAAGAACCAGTGGATTCTTGCGGTTTAGCTAAGAGGTGGTTCCTGGCAGCAGTCGCTCAGCTTGTACAAAGCAAAGACAGGCTGACAGGAGCCACAGCTTACCGCCATTATTCACATGTATCCACACATCTGTCGGGGTCCAGGGCTGAGCATCTGTTGCTAGTTGCAGGTAACTTTTGGATGTGCAAATACAAGTGAAGTGCTGCAGTTTCTGTTAGCCTGTCTGCTTTGTACAGGAGTGGCAACAGCTGTCCGGAACCACCAATGATACCGGCTGAAAGAAAGAATACGCTGATTCTTGCAGTAGAAAGCGGCTGTCTGGACAAAAGCCGAGTGAATGAGGCCTTAGTGTTACTGAACTGCAGCATTCAAATCCTTAAAGTGCGGGGTTTTTTTTTTTTACATTTCTGAACACAACTTTATTCTATTCAATATGGGCCCACACACAGCTGCAGAATCTGTAGCTGCGTTCAGCTGCTTGAAAAAATAAAAATGTACATTTAAGGTCCAAGTGTACTTGCCTCCTAGCAACCAAGGATTCTAGTTGGCAGAGGCAGCCTGAGTCCTAGCAACCAAGGCGCTAGGTGATGATGGCTTCCTACTTACTAGCAACCAATAGCTTGCATTAATACTGTACATGTGTACACATACAAATGTTGCATGCATTTAAAAGATCATTGATCCAGTATTATCTTTCCTCAGGATATGCGTAAAGGGAAATTTGCAGAGGGAGAGGTCACGCTGAGAATGAAGCTAGTGATGGAAGATGGGAAGATGGATCCCGTGGCTTATCGGATAAAATATACCCCTCACCACCGCACAGGAGACAAATGGTATGTCCGGGAGTATACAGAAAAAACAGGGTTGGCGCCAGGTGGGCTCACAGGTCTTTCTGTTAACATGCGTCTCTGAAACCCCCTGGATGTCTCTCTCCCATAGATGCCAGGACAAGAAGAGACGCCAGAGCCAACCTGTGAGAATTCCAAAGAGCCGAGACTCCCTGTTTCTGCTCTATTTCACCTCTCACACATTTTCTATTTAAAGGATAACTACTTTCAAAGGTCCTTTTTAGGCCGACCTCCCCTACCCAGATGCATGCTTACCTGAATTGAAAGGCAGTTACCCACAGGAATCTTAGGAACCTCTATCCAAAATCTCCTTTCCTCTGCAGTTGAGACAGGAAACACTTAGAAAGTCCCACATCTGATTTAAAGATTTCTGCAGGTTGTGGCCATCCATGTCAATTGAGCATGCATTTGGGGGTAAGATCGGAGTTGGACTAAAAGGATTACTGTGACAGTTCTCTTTTTAAAGGGACCCTGTCATTTGCCCATTTAGGGTGTCACCTGAGCTGTCCCATGTATGGCAATTGCATATGAATCTATAAGGTTGGGTGAGCCAGTGACACATTCTTTTGGCTGGCAGAAAAAGTATATTGAGCTGTTGGGATGAATTTCCACTTTTTCACCTACTTAAGGCTGATGAGTTATTTCTTTCCCCGCAGGTGTATATATCCAACATACGACTATACGCACTGTCTATGTGATTCCATAGAGCACATCACACACTCTCTATGCACCAAAGAGTTCCAGGCAAGGTGAGTGTACTAAGAAACCGGCAGCAGATGAGTGGACCTGTTTAGGAAAGCTAAAAGGAGTAAGGAATGGTGCTTTGCACATAGCCATCAATTGGGTGTCGTTTTAACCTGCACTGAAAAAATACAAGCTGAAATCTGGTTGGCTTTTACAGTCAGCTCAAGTTTTCTTGGATAAATGTGGGTTGGATTTGTTGCCGTAAAAATAAGGTTCAGTCTTATTATTTTCTCTCCCTCTGACAATGTTTGTCAGGACAAATAGAGAAGGTTGAGTCTCTCCAGCTGGAATGCAGACAGCAATAAATGCTAAAACATTCCCCCTTTCATTCAAAATGCCAAAATTAAAGAGCTTCTACTAACAAAATTTAAGTCGGCAACTGCAAATACTGTAAAAAAAAAAAAAAAAAAAAAAAAACCTATACCCACTTGCCACCCGCCCACCGTCAAATGACGGAGGAGCGGTGCGGCTCTCCTTCTGGGGTAAAGTCATATGACGTTGCCCCAAACCGGCCGCTCTTACGCGCCCTGTTCCTAGGACACGGTGTGACCCCCTATCTCTGTAAGGAGCCGATGATGCGGCTCTTTATCCATGAGCCGAGTACCGACACTTGTGATTGGACACAGCCGGTCACATGTAAGTGTCGGTACTCGGCTCTTCTTGCCTCACACTGACTGTGTGGCGAAGAGAGCCTAGTATCGACATCTCCTCGCAGAGGACACAAGAACAGGTAATCAAGATACTGATGACAGTAAAGCCCCATCAGTGCCAACAATCGGTGCCTGCCCATCAGTGCTACATATCAGTGCCCATAAATGTGGCATATTAGTGCCACCCAATATGTACCGCCTCATCAGTGCAGGAGAAAAATTACTTATTTATATTTACAAAATTTACTGACAAACTAAAACTTTTCTTCCTTTTTTTTTTCTAATTTTTTGGTCTTATTTTTTTAGAAAAAAATTAACAGCAGTGATTAAATACCACCAAAAGAAAGCTCTATTTGTGTGAAGAATAATAAAATTGTATATTTATAAAAAATTATATATTATAAAAAATTAATTTGGGTACAGTGTTGCATGACCGCGTTGAATTGTCATTCAAAAAAGCTGAAAAATGGGCAGAAAAAAGTGCCCTGTATTGAAGTGGTTAACCTGTTGAAGGATGCAGCCCTGTCCTCACCCAGGTCGTTTCTTTGCCGGTCTTCAGGTCTCTGGTGATGGCATGTTTACCAAGGGAAGCCAGCTGTGACTCCTGCAGCTTCATGGCCGGCTTCCCACTGCATGTTCACAAGCTGCGCTGCACTGTGTAAATTATCCTGCAGCCTTAGGGGGGAGAACTAGGCAGTGGGGATTGGATGGATACATGCTAAATCCTAGGTACTTGCTTTAAAGTATGCTTAGGGCATGCTTGATTAGTATACAGTCTATTCAGTATGCCTTAAATGCCATTGCAGCTTGATGACTTTTTATTGTTCATACAAATCACCTCCCAAATTTTTACATAGGCGATCGTCCTACTTCTGGCTCTGTAATGCACTGGACGTCTACTGCCCTGTGCAGTGGGAATATGGACGGCTCAACTTGCACTATACCGTGGTATCCAAAAGAAAGATCATCAAACTGGTGGAAACCGGGGCCGTCAGGTAGGTGAGACATGACCGATAAGGGATTTTGCCTTCCTTTTTATATAGAAGACCAATAAACCCCTGAAATTCCACTTCTGATATAGGGACTGGGATGACCCCCGGCTTTTCACACTGACAGCTCTGAAACGAAGAGGATTCCCGCCCGAAGCGATCAACAATTTCTGTGCCAGGGTATGGACTGCTGTTTGCTGCCATTACGCTTTGTTTATATGATCAGTAGTAGGTAATTGTATATAGTCTTGATTTAAAGAGGAGGGCCACCCTAAAAAAAAAAAAAATTAACATTCTTAAAAAAATATATATAAAAAAAAAATGTTTTTACTCACCAGAAACCCCTGTTGCTAGGCAGTCTTCCTATTCCGCGGTGCTGTTTCTTCAATTCCTCCTCCCCGGCGAGCGACCCCGTTGTTTTCTGGAACATGTGTGTGTCCCAGGAAACAATGGGGCCATTCACAAAGCGCCGCGCGGCTCGCGCATGCGCCATAGGAAACGGGCAGTGAAGCCGCAAGGCTCCACTGCCTGTTTCCCTTAGTCAGGATGGCGGAGCCGGCAGCCGCTCTGATGTACGGATCGGTTTCGGGGGGTTGACATCTTGGGCTCGCTGGACAGGTAAGTGTCCTTATTAAAAGTCAGCAGCTATAGTGTTTGTAGCTGCTGACTTTAAAAAAACAAACAAAAAATGGTCGGAACACCCCTTTAAGGAATTCTTAGACATTATTTTGAACAATACTTTGGGTTTCCGTTTTAGAAGTTTCTAAAAAGCATTTGTGTCACCTACTGATGAAAAGGCAGATACAGTGGAACCTTGGTTAACGAGTAACGCGGTTAACAAGCGTTTTGAAAGACGAGCAACTTTTTTTTTTTTTTTTTTTTTTATCTTGACGCCGTTTGCGAGTGTCTCCAGAAACGAGCAGAATTCAAGCTAATGTGGTATGCAGTACCGCATTTGGCCAGAGGTGCGGGGGTGCCGGTGACACTCGGAACGGTTCGGAGCCGTTCGGAAATACTCGGATTCACTCGGAAATACTCCGTTCCCAAGTGTTTCCGAGTTCAGCCGAGCTGTCCCCGAGTATTTCCGATGCTGTCCGCCCCCCACTCTGGCCACATGCGGTATTGCATGCAATAGAAGTCAATGCGGAACGAATTATCTTAGTTTCCATTGACTTCTATGAGGAAACTCTTTGATATGTGAGTGCTTTGGATTACAAGAATTCTCCTGGGACGGATTATGCTCGTAATCCAAGGTTCCAATGTACATTCTTTGAATGATGTGATCTGGAGTACATGACAAAACTCAAAGTTGGCTGAAAGGCAAAGACTTGCATATAGTAGGTGGCCAGGCACTCAGGACCATTTTAAATGTAATAATGGTACCAGCAGACATCCTAAAGAGAACCAGTAGCAGCTGGACTTGTGCAAGATTATTTAGTCTTAAAGGCATAGTTCCTTTACAAAAACCTACCTATGTAGGTAAGGGGGGCCAATAGAAACAAACTGAGCAGCTTTAACCAAATGATTGGATGATGGAAGTTGATCTTTATTTAGTTAAATCCTTCAGAATCTGTATGGACAGGCTTTAGTTCGCATCAGTCAGGTTTTACATTCTCATACATGCAAGTCTATATTAATGCAAAACAAGCTTGAAGCAGGTCGGAAGGAAGACCGATGCACCTAAATTCGTAGTGATTTATGAAAATTTTTTAAATGATAGCAAACGGATTCCATTGACGTAAGTCCAAAGGCGGGTCAACACAAGTGCTTAGCAAATTAGCCTAAGTCGGAGAATTCATTTCAGGAAAGTGGCATGTGCCACATTAAAGTGGTTGTTGCTGCTGTAGCCCGTCTGCTTCAAGGTTCGATGTCAGTCTGATGTGGACATGAGAGAGAGGACGTATGTAGGGCGTGCTCCGACCCTTCCATCCTTTACTGGCTAACTCCCTGATTGATATGCCTGGGAAGCAGACATCAGCTGAGTTTGAATAGCCGCATTGGAAAAAAAAAACCAAAATTTTGAGACTTTCTTGCTGTTTGCGGTCTGCTGGCCCCTTCTGCTTAACCACTTCAGCCCCCACAAGGCTTTACCTTCCTGACCAAGCCCTTTTTTGCGATACGGCACTGCGACGCTGTACCCAAACAAAATTGACATCCTTTTTCTTCCCACAAATGGAACTTTCTTTTGATGGTATTTGATCACCTCCTGAGGTTTTTATTTTTTGCGCTATAAACAAAAATAGAGCGACAATTTTGTAAAAAAAAAAAAAAAATATATAAACTTTTTGCTATAATATCCCCCCAAAAATATATAAAAACAAAACAGTTTAGGCCGATATGTATTCTTCTACATATTTTTGGTAAAAAAAATTGCAATAAACATATATTGGTTTGTGCAAAAGTTATCACGTCTACAAAATAGGGGCTAGATTTATGGCTTTTTTTTTTTTTTGTTAGTAACAGCGGCGATCTGCAATTTTTATCGTGACTGCGACATTGAGGCAGACAGATCGGACACTTGACACTATTTTGGGGCATTTTATACAGCGATCAGTGCTATAAAAATGCACTAGGGGGCGATCAAGGGGTTAAGCGTGTTCCCTCAGTGTGGGCTCACTAGAACATGACAGAGATCACTGCTCCCGATCACGGGGAGCAGTAGATCCCTGTCATGTTGCTAGGCAGAACAACTACTTTATACTGCCCCAGTGGCACGGGTGCGGGTAGTGGGAATTCAGCCCAGTGTATCTAAACTGCTAATGTAATGCACCTTTGCAATGATTTCCAGGCTCATCCAGTGTTCATGGGCCTTCATTGCATTTCATATTTTTACAGCCGTTAAGGTTGCTTTGTTTTGTTTGAGCTTCAAAATATTTCTGACGGTTCTGTTCTAGTTGCTTTTGTTAGTACGGTTTGTTCGCACAGCAGACCGTTTTTATCAGGGGGCAGATTATGTAAGCTAGGCTGAATAACCCATAAGTGAGCCAGCAGCAGAGCAGATTGTGTTTTTTTTTTTTTTCTTTAATAGCTTCAATTTTAAGGTTTATTTTACGCATTCTCGTTTTCTCAAGCTGCTTCCAGATCTTTCTTCACTGTGAATTGTTTTCGGCTAGGTTGGCGTGACTGTTGCTCAGACAACGATGGAACCACATTTACTAGAGGCCTGTGTCAGAGAGGTGCTGAACGACACAGCCCCCCGGGTAATGGCTGTGTTGGAGCCTCTGAAAGTCACAATTGCCAACTTCCCAGCAGAGAAGGTAAGCTCTCAGTAGGCTGAATGCAGAGATTCCATAGAAAGGATTTGAAGTCCAATAAAGCTAAGCCATTTCTCTTTCCCCAAAAGGCATTTGATGTCTCGGTTCCAAACTTCCCGGCTGATGAGTCGAAGGGTTTCCATACGGTTCCTTTCTCTTCAACAGTCTACATTGAACAGACAGATTTCAGAGAGGTAAGCGACTCTGTCCCATTGTCCAGCATGGCTCATTCATAAACTTTAAAGTGATTTGTAAAGGTAAAAATTTTTTTATTAAAAGTGAAGTATTAAATGTTTTTTTTTTTTCTTTATGTAGAATCCTGTTTGCCTTGATGAATGCAGCATCAGTCCGATGCTGCATCTGTCCCCCCACGGCTCTAAGACTGAGAACCGAGTGATTTAAACAACGTCGATCGCTCAGTTCTCAGAGCTCCCGGAGCAGAGAGCAGGTGCCTGTCGGTCACCGCTGTCTGCTCTGCCCCTCCAGCACTCACTGGAGCGCTGGGCTGTGGCGGCTCACTGAGAGGCTGAACCTGGTCCAGGCATGTGGCCGGATCCTGACCATATGGTCACAGTCTTACCCAAGCCTGCTGTCTGCTGAAAACTGGTCCCAAGAGTGCAGAACGAACTGCACTCCTGTGATCCACAGGAGAAGTGCAGCCAAACAATCTTTGGCTGTACCTCTCCTTTAAATTAACAAACATGTTCTACTTACCTGCTCTGTGTGATAGTTTTGCACAGAGCAGTCCCGATCCTCCTCTTCTAGGGTCCCCTGCTGGAGCTCCTGGCTTCCCCCCCCCCCCCCCCCCCAGCTGACTGCCCCCTTGGCAATCTGCTTGCTATGGAGGAACACATGCAGGCTTGAATCCACATGGTGGGGCACAGCGTAATGTTGGGGGGGTCAGGGCCCCCTCTGCCCCCCCCTAGGGACACCATTGACTATAAGGGGGGGGAGCTGCACACAGGCTTTTTACTTGAATGCATATGCATTCAGGTAAAAACCTTCTGCCTTTTAGAACCACCTTAACATGTATTTAAACTGAGGAACATAAATGTAATATATTGCAACAATATTATTCCTTATTTTTTGGGGGGGTTTGGCTTTTTTTTCCCTTCTCCTGGTGATTCTGCTAATAATATACTTCCTTTCCTAGGGTGATGACACTATATCATATCTATGTAGGAGCAGTGTTGTTACCCTAGATCAGGAAGTGTTAGTACTAATGGACACCAGCCTACAGACAGAACTTTTTATAAAGCTAACCAGTGCCAACACGAACATATAATATGTAGCTTTTGACCTTGCCCAGCATCTTATGGCCAAGTTTTGTCTGTGGAGAAGTCAGTTGGGATGGATTTTCTATGCTTGTTTGTGGATCACTGGCAATAATTGGCAAGCATTCGAACGGATGTTAACAATCAGTGAGAAATGTTATATGGAGATCTGAGTGTATGTTTTCCTTTTATAGGTGATGGAGAAAGGATACAAGCGCCTGACCCCTAATCAGCCTGTGGGTCTCCGACATGCCGGTTATGTCATCTATGTACAGAACGTTGTGAAGGTGAGTGTTAGGAGTATTTATCGGGTTCCCCTTTTTAGCCAAAATACTGTCCATCAACTGGTGTTGGGTAAATTGGAAGACCTACAGATGTTCATTCCTTATGACAAAATTCAGAGTTCCAGACCCTGTGCCTACATACTATAGATCTAGATTGTTCTGACTTTGTGCTAACCCCCTGCACCTGCCGTTCAGCAGTTCAACACCAGAGCCATTTATTGGCTGCTAAAGCTCTTGGATTGTTGCATGTTGAGAAGTAGTGCGCTTCATTTTTGGGGGGCTTCAGCACTGAGCAACAATTGACATGCAGCGTTTACTTGGGACTGGGGAACCCTCAGATGTACAGAATTTAGGAAGTACTTGCAGACATATTTGGTACCTGTATTTCAAGTGTATTTAACCACTTGCTGTCCACCCTATAGCACTTTTACTGCTACAAGGCGGCAGCTGTGTGAAGGATCGTATGTGTGTGTGTGTATTCAGATCACCCCACAGACTTTCAATCAGATTCAGGTCTGGGCTCTGGCTGGACCATTCCAAAACTTTAGTCTTCTTCTGGTGAAGCCATTCCTTTGTTGATTTTGATGTATGTTTTGGGTCGTTAATGGAATTATGTCAAATTTCAACCTTGGTTTCATCAGGTCAGACCATAACACATTTTCCCACATGCTTTTGGGAGACTTCAGATTTGTTTTTGCGAAATTTAGCCGGGCTTGGATATTTTTTTTTTTTCTTGGTAGGGGCGGATGCTTCAAGGGTCTATAATAAAACATAAATATACCAGTGGTGTACCCAAAGAGAGAAATGATAGATGCAAAGGACAAGGATAGCATCCCTTAAATGCTCACGTTGGTTTGGTGTGCATGAGCAGGGTGAGGACTATTGAGAATGTCCACCACGGGAGCTGAGGTAACGAGACACATGGAAAGAAGAAGGGAGCACTTGTGATTAGTATTTGTAGTAAATTAGATGGAACAAGCCCATAGCCAGATAGAAGGAAATCAACAGGATATTACCGAGTGAGTGAGACCCAGAGCTGTAACCATAAAGGTAAAAGGGGTTGTAAACCCTCGGTTTTTCACCTTAATGCATTCTATGCATTAAGGTGAAAAACCTCCTGTGATGCAGCAGCCCCCCTTTTACTTGCTTGAACCTGGTCTTTCCAGCGACGGATGAGCACACCAGCTCCCTTTGGTGTCTCACGTCCTGATTGGATAGATTAATAGCAGCACAGCCATTGGATCCCGCTGCTGTCAATCAAGTCCAGTGACCACCGGGGGGCGGAGTCCTGCAATCTGTGTCAATGGACTCGGCAGCAGGACACTGGAGTGCGCCCACAGGAGTGCCCCCGAGGGAGAGCGGCTCTCCAATGGGGCACTCGAGAAGAGGAGGAGCCAGGAGGAACCCCAGAAGAGGCGTATCGGGGCCACTCTGTGCAAAACCAACTGCACAGAAAGGAAAGTATGTATGACATGTTTGTGTTTAAAGGATATGTAAAGGTTTTGTTTCAAAAAATAAAAACAGAGCTGAATAGTGGTGTAATGTCCCACATAACCGTGAAAGACAAAATGTTGGACAGATCAACAAGGTAATAAAGAATATAAAAGGTGGTTAAAAAAACTCTCACAAAGGGTAGTCCTTAGAATAAACAAGGCTGTGATCCAGAACCAAAGATATGTGTGTGCAAAATGAGCTACACAAGGCTGTACTGCCATGTGTGCGTATTAAGTACTCCCAACATGACCAATGTCCCATCCAGCATCATGCAGGCTTGACGGTAGAGAGGGGAGGCGACCAAAGTCTGGTCTTTGTTCTGAGTTATTCTGCATCACTTAAACCTCCTGATGGTTTTCTTCATGGCTGTTGGGACAAGAAGAGATGCTACAACAAAGTATTGTGAGATTTCCAAAGTGGATAAGTCATCTGGCCATCTGCTATTTCACCTCTCATACATATTGGCACCACTCACTACCAATCCTTTTGGGGATGTCCAGGTCTATGTAGAATGTGTGTTTTTTTTTTTTTTTCCCTGCTTGTCACAGGTACAACTTCTCCCTTTGGTTGGGGACGGGGTTACACCTTTATTTTTTTTCTTAATGCTGGTCCTTGGTTGTGAACAAATCAGTAATGTTGGTGGCTGTACATTTTCCGCAATAGGTTTTCTTCTTGGATTACAGTAATGTAAGAAAGCCTCCTAGTCCATGTTTCAGATCATACTTGGCACCACGGACAGTTCTTGTTGCAAACATCCGCAGCAAACTTTGACTTCTAAAAACTGAAGGGAAAAATAGTCGGTTACAAAATCTGTCAGTCTTAAAGTGATTGTAACGCTTTAATTTTTTATTTTTTCATTAAAAATAATAAACATGTTATACTTGCATGCTCTGTGCACTTGGTTTTGCACAGAGTGGCTCTGATCCTCTTCTCTGGTCCCACAACGGCGCTCCTGGCTCCTCCCTCCTGTTGGGTGCCCTCACAGCAAGCAGCTTGTTATGGGGGCAGCCGAGCCGCTGCTCTGTCCATTCACACATGGAGCCACAGTTCGACCCCGCCCCCCGTCTTCTGATTGGCTCACTGGCTGTGATTGACAGCAGCGGGAGCCAATCAGGAGTGTGAGTCCCTGGAAGGGGTAAGACTCGTGGACATCGCTGGATCTAGAGGGGGCTTGGGTATTAATAGGGGGCTGCTGCGCACAGGTTTTTTGCCTTCATGCATAGAATGCATGAAGGTAAAATACCTTGTGCCTTTTTATAACCACTTTTTTATTTTTTATTTTGATGAGACCTGCTGATAATGTTATAGCAGTTACCCCAGTTCTCATCAATAAGCACAGATCTTTTACGATCTGAACTCTGTCTTCTGTCTGCCTTTCTTGGGCACAGCTTCCTCCTCAGGACTAGTCACCAGTATTGCCCGTGGTCTACCTGTAACTAATATTTTCCCCATTACTGACTTGGCATGCCTTTTTCTGTGCCATGTCTCTATGTGGAGGTGGTCATCTTGGTAGATGCAGGTCTTTGCTTCCACATGTCAGCTGCCCCCTGATGACACTGACTGGTGGGAGAATATTTACAGAGGTATTTAACCGCAAAAATAATTTCCAAAAAATTGGGCCCCTGCAGGATAATGGCATATTGTGCTAGTATGCATCGAAAGACTTGCCTTCAAAGGAAGCCCTCCAGCGGTGCGCTGTCACGGCTCCCCTGCACTTCCATCTCCACCCGGTTTTCCTTCCGGGTTCATGGGCTTTGGCTGTTTTGACTGGCCGAGCCGCGATGACGTCACTCCCGCGGCACGTCACCGGCTGTTGCTGTAGTAAATATCTACTAAATGCTGCACATTTAGGAGCTTACTTTGGAGGTAAGCCTGTATTATAGGCTTACCTGTAGGTACAAGTAAGCTATGTGGGATTTACTACCACTTTAAAAAGCAGCAGAAAAGATAAAAGAATTTTAGATCCACACAATAAGTGAAGCAGGGAGCTCATTACTCTGCAGCTTTCCCTCCACCAAGGAGAACAGGCAACTGCACTGTAGTGACATCACCAAATATCATGACTGGCATTCAGACGCAGCCGTCCCTCTCATAATGTAGGCACAGGGATGCCTAGGCACCCTCACATGCCAGGAAGTACACGGTTTTTCAGGAATAATTCAAAAGAAAATCTAAATCTTTCAGGATAATGCTTCAGTGCAATTAGCATTGCTAGAAGTTCAGAGCCACTTGAGCCAACACAGCTGCACACTGTTTTTATCACTGAATGCTGGTGTTGAGATCAAAGCAGTGTGGACGACAGGTAAACCTTAGGAAGTGGCGTAAACTCTAGGTTTGTAAAGCATTTTTTTTTTTTTATTCTAATTGAAATTACTGATTTCTATTGCCTAGCAAAGCCCAATATTTTTATTTTATTTTTTTTAAATGTTTGATTTTTTTTTTTTTTTTTTTTAAACAAAGAATGTATTTTATCCTCTCTGCTGTAGGATGGAAGTGGGAAAGTGGTGGAGTTGGAGGTGACCTGCACCAAATCAGACATTGCTGAGAAGCCAAAAGCGTTTATTCATTGGGTTTCTAACCCCCTGGAATGTGAAGTACGGCTGTATGATCGCCTGTGAGTACAATGGGCACATTACATAATTGTTTATATAATTGATCCACTACATTTTTAGTGGGAAGTAAACACATTGGGGGGGAATTCATCAAAACTGCAGCAGACAGAATCAAGAGCAGCTGTGCATAGTAACCAATCAGCTTGCATCTTCAGCTTGTTTACCTAAGCTTAGAAAATGAAAGCTAGAAGCTGATTGGTTGCCATACACAACTGCTTTAGATTCCGCCTGCTCCAGTCTTGGTTAGATCCTTTGTGTGGTATGGTAGCACTGATGTGGTGGTCTAGCCATTGGACTGTAATGTCTCTGAAACTCCAGTTTAAACAATTGACAAATCAATCTGCCTGGGTTGTGATCACGTGACTACTATGAAAGCCAATCATCTGAAACTCCAGTTTAACCTCTTCCCACCTGGCCTATAGCAGAATGACGGCCAGGCGGGGGTTTCATTGTTCTGAGCGGACATGATATTACTTCCTTCAGAACAAGCCGCTCCTCTGCACGCCGATCGTTGGTGCAGTGTGTCCCTAGGTCACACCGCATCTCCGATCACGCTAAAGAGCCTTATGTGGGCTCTTTACCATGTGATCAGCTGTGTCAAATCACAGCTGATCAGTGTAAATAGAAAGTGCTGATCGTCGGCATGCCTCTACTCATGCCGACAGCGTGTGAGGAGAGGAAAGCTAATAAGCTGCTTCCCATAGTTGGGACATCTGCACTGATAATCAATGCAATGATTATCAGTGCAGCCCCATCCTTGATGCCTGTCAGTGCCCACCAGTGCTGACTTATCAGTGCCCATCAGTGCAGGCTCCTCGGCGCACATCTGTGAAGGCGAAAAATTATTTACAAAATTTCATCACGAACAAACTTTTTTTTTTCTGTTTTTGTTTAGCAAAAAAAAAAAAAAAAAAAGTGGCAATAATGCCACCAATAGAAAGCTCTGTTTCAAAAAATTATAAGAATTTAGTTTTGGGTACAGTGTTGCATGACCGCACAATTGACATTCAAAGTGCGACAGCGCTGAAAATTGACCTGGGCAGGAAAGGGGTAAAAGTGCCTTGCATCAGCCTAGTTCGTGATCATGTTACTACTATGAAAGCCAATCATGGTAATTTCATGCAGGCTGGAGGTTTGCCCAAAAACAAAACTTTTGCCTGCAGATGGCAGTATACCTCTGTTTAAAACTTGAATTGTCTGACACAGTATCAGTATTTTAAAATGATTAAAAGATTGATAAACATTTTTTCACTTTTCCTTTTTTTTTTTTTTCTTTTTTGTCCATTTGTCAGCCTATTAGAATAAAAAAAAAAGCGTGCAAGATTTTTTAAAATTTTTTATTTTTTTTTATTTTAAGTGTACCAGGTAAAACCTTATTTAACCACTTCAGCCCCAGGAGATTTGGCTGCTCAATGACCAGGCCATTTTTTGCGATAAGGCACTGCCGGCGCTTTAACTGACAATTGCGCGGTCGTACGACGTTGTACCCAAACAAAATTGACGTCCTTTTTTTCCCTGTAATAGCGCTTTCTTTTTGTGGTATTTGATCACCTCTGCAGTTTTATTTTTTGCGCTATAAACAAAAGAACAATTTTGAAAAAAACTTTTTTTTTTTTTTTTTTTTTTTTTTGCTGTAATATCCCAATTTTATTATTTTTTTCAAAAAAACTAATTTTTTTCCTCAGTTTAGGCCAATGTGTATTCTTCTACATATATTTTTGGTAAAATCGCAATAAGCGTATATTGATTGGTTTACACAAGTTATAGCGTCTAGAAAATAGGGGATAGATTTATGGCATTATTATTATTATTTTGTTATTACTTTAGTAGTAATGGCAGCGATCTCTCATTTTTTTTGCGACATTATGGCGGACACATCGGACACTTTTGACACATTTTTGGGACCATTGTCATTTAAACAGCGATCAGTGCTATAAAAATGCACAGATTTACTGTATAAATGTCACTGGCAGGGAAGGGGTGAACTGTGTTCTAACTGTAGGGGGGAGGGGGAAGATGGGACTGACTAGGGGAGGGGAGAAATCAGTGTTCATACTTGGTATGAACACACGATCTGTCTCCTCTCCCCTGAGAGAACCGGGATTTGTGTGTTTACACACACAGATCCCGGTTCTCGCTCTGTCACGAGCGATTGCGGGCGCCCGGTGGTCATCGCGCCTGCCGGGCACTTGCATGGGCTCCGGGCACACGCTGCGGGTGCACACCTCCTACAGCGCCTTAAAGGGCCGAGGACTAGTAGAGTACTAAAAGATCATACAGAATAAGAAGCTAAATCAAATGCACAGAGTATGATCAAGTAGCACAGAGACTCAGTAGTTGGTGCATTTGGTGTTCCCTGCCATGTTTCTGCTTATGATTCCCACCAAGGGAGACTGTTACTTAGGGATTGTAGTGCCCTCTGTAAAAAAACAAACTCATTCAGTTTTCTCCCAAAATCATTGGTTAGTCGGGTTCTGTCTAACATTGGCTAAGTGTGTCTTTTTATTACTATGGGAGGCATGTTGGAGTGTAAGCTCCTCTGGGGAGGGACTGATGTGAATGGTTCACTGTAATCTATAAGGAGCTGTATGTGTGTGGTGTGGAAAACCTACTGTAAGTGGGTGGGTTGATGAAATGGTGTGCGTAGGATAAGTATATGCATTGAAGGAGGGAACAGATGGTTGGGGAATGCAGTAGGGTTCCCTGATGAAGAATGTGCGTTTTACAGAACGATGACTGAGGTGTGGGAGGCATTCCTCTGTGAGCACAACAGAAAATGAAGATTAATCTCATCTTTCTTTCAGATTTATGCACAAAAGTCCTGAGGATCCTTCTGAGGTTCCCGGTGGATTCTTAAACGATGTAAATCCTGTACGTATAAAGAAGCTTTACAAAAGCATGTTGTGAATTTTATGAGCTTCTCGGAAAAAAAAAAAAAAAGCGTAAAGAGCAGAAATTTTTAAAGCCGAACCAAAAATATCAATATGTGAACAAATAGGCTTTTTATTGCTGAAGATGCATACTGCAATAAAGGATTCTTGCGTGCCTGTTGGCAATCTTCTTTACAATGTATACTGAGCTGCACGTGCACAGCTCAGTATACAAAGTACAATTTCGGCATCTGCTGGGATGAATGAACATTCGCCCGTGCTTGGAAGTTGCATCATGCGGGCGCAGCCAATTAAGATGGCTAAACTTGGAAGATGACCAGGTGAAAGATGACCGTGCCAGCAAGGAAGCTCTCAGGCTTTGTATTGCTGGAGGGAGTAAAGTTCTGTTTTAAGTGACCTGGTCCTTTACAATCATAAAAATGTACAGTTTACACATCTTTGCTTTCTAAGCGTTAAAGGACTAGCCAGTGTGTGTATCATCAAGCTTATGATAGATTTGATATTGTATGTCAGAGAAGTGAGACATTATTCGGTAGTGTTTCTCATTGGGCACAGTAGGCACATTAAAGCTGGACTCTAGATCTAAAATATGCATGTAGCTTTGTAATCCTTAAAGTGGATGTAAACCCAATGTCGTCCTTTCTAAACTCATGCCATAGGGGTTATCTATAAGGATATACACGCCTCCTGCATGTATCTTTACCTGTCAAATGTCTCCCCTCTGTCTGTTATGAGACCCGAAAAACTGCAGATTCTGTGGGCGGGTCTGTTGTCTGGAGCTCGGTGGGTGGAGTCGTGATGTCAGTAGACTCCCCGCCCACCTCTACACTCCCCTTGTCAATATGCATTTTCTCCTGTGTATTTCTTACACTGAACTTCTGCTATGATCTCTGACATCCAGTGAAAAGACAGGAAAGTAACCACATGACTTCAGCATGCCAAATCATGGTGAGGTGTGGAACAGCCAATCCTGGCAGAGCTGCTGAAGAAAGGAGTGGGGGGAGGGAATTAAAAAAAAAAAACAATGCATGTCTTAGGCTAGTGCACGAGATATGTAAATCACCTGTCACTCACAGCAAGGGGGAGGATTTGACAAAGTTTTTTCTCTGTTTGTCAAGATTTATCTCACTGAACAATAAAAGAGGATTGCTCAGAGATGGATTAACTCTGTGTGGCAAGACTGGGCTCAAATGATAGTAAATCCTCATACTCTACATTATATATAAAAAAAAAAAGAAAATTCGGGTTTACATCCACTTTAAAGTAATTCTAAACCCTAAACATTTTTTACCTTTTAATGCACACCTTTAAGGTAAAAAATGTTTAGGCATCAGCATCCCCCCTCACCCCCCTTTTTTCTTACCTGAGCCCTTTATTCGATCCAGTACTGCGCACATCTGTAGCTCTTCTCCCTTCTCTTCTGGGTCTTACTAGCTTTACTGAGGCAGCGGGAGCCTTTTGCTCCCGCTGTTGTCAATCAAAGCCAGTGATGGAGGCGGGGCCGAGTCATGCTGTCTGTGTCAATGGACGCAGCGGGGCTCAGGAGTGAGCACGCACAAGTGCCCCAATGGGAAGCGGCTTTACATGGATGGGCACTGGACATAGAGGAACGCTGGTGAGGGACCCAAGAAGAGGAGGTTCAGGGCCAATCTGTGCAATGGAATTGCACAAAACAGACAAGTATAGAGATGTTAAAAAAAAAATAAATTACATTTACAACCAAGTTTAAGGCCTAATTCACAAGGGGTGTATTAATGCATACACCAGTGCAAGGGCCCTCTTCACCCAAACAGGATGCACTGGTGTTTAATGCTTCGTCATGCAATCTGTCCCATTTGTGTCGATCTGTTATGCAGCAGCCTCACGGACACAGCCGCTGGTCCCATTATGACTTCCATGCAGGTGCATAACCCCCAAGTGCACACACTGGGGGTTATTTACTAAAGGCAAATCCACTTTGCACTACAAGTGCAAACTGCACTTTCAGTGCACTTGGAATTGCACTTGGAAGTGCAGTCGCTGTAGATCCGAGGGGGACATGCAAGGGAAATGGCATTTTAGCTTGCACATGATTTGGATAATAAAATCAGCAGAGCTTCGCCTCATTTCAGATCGACCCCTCAGATTTACAGGGACTGCACTTCCAAAGTGCACTTTGCACTTTTAGTTTGCACTTTTAGTTTGCACTTTTAGTGCAAAGTGGATTTGCCTTTCGTAAATAACCCCCTCTGTGTTTAGGGACATGAACCCACACCTGCACAAATGTCAAATTGGGACCAGCGGCTGTGTCCACGCTTCCACTGCATCCCAATTGACATGAATGTGCTTGCCTGCAGGCGGGTGCACAGAACACCTGTGCATCCTGTGCGGTAAAAAAAAAACAGCCCTCGCATGTGAGTGTACACGTTGCTACACCCTACGTGAACAAGGCCTAATAGAACATTAAGGGGGGGTTTTACTAAAACTGGAGAGTGCAGCTGTACATGGTAGCCAATCGGCTTCGAACTTCAGCTTGTTCAATTAAGCTGTGACAAAAAAAAAAAACTGGAAGCTTTTTGCTTTCTGTGCTGAGCGGCACCAGATTTTGCACTCTCCAGTTTTAGTAAACCAGTTAGTTTGGTCCCCTGTATATAGCAAAACTCAGACTGGGAGAGGGAGAAGCAGCACGAGGCACCAATCAGTTGTGCTAATGTCCTAACAAGGGACATGTCCTAGCAAGGTGCATGCTGATGGGAGATGACCGCAGAATGCAAGAGAGATGGCTCATCCATAAGCTGTTTCTTTTTTTTTTCACCGTCCAGTCTCAGGCTGGGGGAGGGACAAGACCTGCAAGTGGTACCCAACTGCTGCAGAGGAAAAAAGTGGTCCCCTGCTCTGCCAGACAGGACTGTGCTATAAGGACTACTTTCAGCAGGAAATGCATCTCTTGCTCTTGTTCTCTTGAGCAGGCGTCGTGTAACGGCCTAGGAAAGAGTCCTCGGCCCTGTGCAAGCTTAGACCCAAAACAAAAATGGTGGGGCGGGGGGATTTTAGTACCTCTCCACAGATTAGAAATTATATACTAGCATGTATTCATGGCTAGATATTTATTCCATGGTGCATGAAATGATACTTGTTTGCTTTTACAGGACTCTTTGACCATCATCTCAGACGCCCTGGTGGATCGGTCTGTAAAGGATTGTAAAGTGTTGGACAAGTTCCAGTTTGAAAGGCTGGGCTATTTTTCTGTGGATCCAGACACCACTCCAGAGAAGGTCAGTGAGCTCTGTGCATCGCTTATCACAGTTCTATTTGCTGCTGTAGCTGCAGACTTCATGCAGATAATGGACAGTCATAGACTGCATCACTAAAACCCTCTGGCAGATTATGGTAGGTGCCAGGACAAGAGGTGATGCATAATAGAGCAGGGAGAAGTGCGTCGCAGAGGGATAGACTGTCCGGCTGCCATATATCCCTGCACACGGGTATCTGGAATCATGTATAATATGGGTACAATAAGCAATATAACAAGTATATCTGATTATGCTTATTTAGTCAGGTAATCTGTCTGGAATTTATTTCATGGATCCTACTTCACTAGGAAAGAATCTCATTCTTTTTATGGTTTATTGAAGATGGACCAGCAGTGAAGAAACTATTTTGCAATCCATTTAAAAAGCTAATAATCTAACATTGCACATCAGATCACAATTCTGGGCTGTCAAGGCAGAATTTGGCAAATATATTCAGCCAAGATTGATGGTGTGAAAAGTCCAATAAGATGTGTGCTTGTCTCTGTGTGCAGATCTCAAAAATATTAGGTCATTATCCACAACCCTCTTAAGAAATTAAAGGACCAGTTTAACAATATGCTGTGATCCTAACTGACTTTGGGACTTAAGGGCCCTTTCACACGGTCTGTCCAATCGGGTCCGCCTGTCAGTTTTTCAGGCGGACCGGACCGGATCGGACCCTCCATTCAACACTATGGAGCGGCGCATGTCAGCGGATATGATCAGATGAAAGCTGACAGGTGGTCTGTTTTTCATCCAATCTCTCCATAGTGGAAAGCGGGGCTGGGTTTCCGTCTCCGCTATGCTCAGTAAGCAGAGACTGGACCTGTCTGCCTGCTCAACAGTAAGGATGAGCCCCGGCGTGTTCTCACAGCCCAGGTTCAGAACCCTCCAGGAAGTCGGCACTGCGCTGCGCTAATTTCGGGCAGTGAGACATTGTCCCGATGCGCAGCTGCAGAGATCGGGAAATGTCTCACTGCCTGTGATTAGCGCAGTGCAGTGCCGATTTTCTGGCGGGCTCTGCACGTGTGAACACGCCGGAGCTCATCCTTGGCAGAAATCAGCGGAGCGATCCTCTGCTGAGCAAGCGGATCCCACATAATGGATCTGCTCCCAGTGAAACGGGCCTAAAGTAGAACTATAGGCTGCTTTTTATTTTATTTTTTTCTATTTTTGATTAGATTAAGGGAGGGTCCTAACCCCTGTCTGTTTATTTTTTGCCATCTGTGTCCCATTGGGGAGATTTCCCTTCACTGCCTGTCCCATTGCCAAAACAGGAAGTGAGAGGAAATCCCTGTAAATTAGGGGGATCCCCAGGTCATCAGAACTATGTCCCCATTGGAAGATTTCCCCTCTCTTACTTTTCTGAGGACAACCCAAAATTTGGGATTTACTTTTACTTTCAATAATAATGGTAAACAAGACAAATGGAGAGGATGAATCTCCCTAACAGGACCACAGACAACCATAAAAAAAAAAAATGACAGGTGTTCTAATCTATCTCCACTGTAGCTAAAAAAAAAATGGCCTTTAGTTGTACTTTAAGGAATGGGACAAGGGAACACCGAGGCTTGGGGGATCTGGAACAGGATCATGCTGAGACTTGGAGGTCCTTAGGCACGGCGCTTGGGATGTCAGAACAGGCTGTTTTGACGTTTGGGATTACCAGGAAAAGGGCACACTGATGCTTTGGGGTTCAGAGACAGTGGCATGCTGAGGCTTGGAGGTCCCAGCACAGGGGCACTCTCACTTTTGGGGAATCTCGGGACAGCGTACATTGTGATGCTTAAGGGGCCTAGAGAAGGGGCACGCTCATGCTTGGGAGATCCTGGGACTGGGACACGCTAGGATTGATTTACCAAAGAGTGCAAAATATGGTGTAGCTATGCATAGAAACCAATCAGCTTCCAGATTTTATCAATGCTTAGTGCTCCAGGCTCCCCCCAAAAAATTGGGTCCTTTACCTGTCCAGGGATCCAGCACTGTCCTCACCCAAGCTGATTCTTCAATCGGCTTCAGGTCCAGGCGTCAGCATCTCCTTGTGGCTTCACAGCCGGTCTCCTACTGCACATGCGTGAGCCGCACTGCGCCTTGTGAATGGTCCCATGGTTTTCTGGGACCTGTGATGTGTTTTAGAAGACTGCGGGGGAAGGAGGGGGGGACTTCTGGCTCAGATTGCTGTGACGATCTGAGCCCAAAGTTGGAGCAGGTACCTGCTCCCCCCCCCTGCCTCCCAAAAAGTGCCAAATGTGGCAGTGGAGGGTAGAGCTTTTGGGTAGAGCTCCGCTTTTATTGAACAAGCTGGCGTTAGAAGCTGTTTGGCTACCATACACAGCTGCCCCAGATTTTGCACTACTCAGTTTTAGTAAATCGACCCCGCTTGATATTTATGGTTTCTGGGACAGTTTTTGCTCTTGGACATTTGCTTCCTGGTATCTATTCTGTCTTTTTCTCCCTTTTCAGATTGTATTTAACAGAACAGTGACCCTCAAGGAGGACCCTGGGAAACTTTGAATGTCTCACACCAACTCCAGATGCAATATCCTGGCACACAAGACTGCACAATGACCATGAGACCTGCTTGCCTTAACTTTGATGGGAATGAAGCTCTATCCAAAGTCCAACTGGTTTTTATTACTATTTTCAAATGGAACTGAATAAATATGCACATTTAATCCTGTTGAATGTTTTCTTTTTCTGATGAATATTTGGGGGGAACTCCTTTCCTTTTCTTCATTTATACCCTGGTAATCTTATTTCAAGCTGCAACAAAGTTCGGTAACTAGGTGTCCAAATGTAGGTGGGATTTTTTTTTTATCCTAACATGGGTGGAGTTCTTTGTGCAAGCTGGAAAAAAATGTTTTAGCTGCACTTGTCTATTGGTCAATATTAAAATGCGATTGGGAATAATGTATCCAGTGCAAAAATGAAGGTTATTGGGATTCCGCAACCTCTTTAAAGTGGTTCTAAAGGCTGAAGTATTGTGCCCTCATGCATTCTATGCATGAAGGTAAGAAAACTTCTGTTTCTCATTCGTTCATTGACACACAGCGCACCATTATTCAGAACCATAGGGTTATATGGCCCCCTACAGGAGTAGGACACTAGGAAGAAAAAAGACTTGGCTATGCCTATGGGTAGTCCTAGGTGATATACACCCCCCTCTCTGCTATAGGCCTTCAGTTTTTTTGTTTTTTTTCCTGTGAGATCTACAATCAACTGCTGGGTGACGGGCTGGACACCAGGATCCAGTGGTTTGCCCAGTCTGGCCAGCAAGCGCGTGCAGACTGCAGCTACGCGCTAGGTCAGCCTCGACAGTCCCACTGGACGGGGGCTGGCCCTGCGAATTAAACAGCTTGCGAGAACGCATACTTCCGGGTCTCAGCCTGTGTCGCAGAGTTTATCATGGCCGACAGCCCCCCCACTTCGGTGGCGAGGAGGATCTGTCTGGGAGAGTGACCCCCACGCACTCGCTGGAGCGGTAAGTAAGGGGCCCCCTCCTCTCCTTCCCTGGAGTGGTGTGGGGCGCGTGTACTTCCTGGGGTGGTCAGTCCCTCTAGGGTTCTCCTCCTCCCCCCCCCCCTTTCCCCGGGTGAGGCCCAGGCATCTGACTTGGGTGCTTTCGGACACTGTCCACCCCTCCCTTCCAGGGTTGTCACCATGGGGGGGGGGGGTACACCTTGGCACCTAATGTGTGGGTGACCAGGCATCTGCAGATCTGTGGCGGCCCTCCACTAATTTAGGCTGCAGCTTCGCGGCCTACCGAGCATTCGCAGTTCAGTGGGGTGGGGTTTCTGTAGGCGCCCCCCGTGCGGGGTCTCAGCCAGTGCCCCTTGTGAGGGGAGCCTGGGTCAGCACCCCCTGTACGGGGCCTCGGTCGACGTACCTTGTGTGGGACCTCGGTGACGCCCCTGTGCGGGGCCTAAGGAGGTCTCAGTCGGCGCCCCCCCCCCCTGTGTTTTTTGCGTTTTCACAGGTGGCGCTTGGGCATATAGGCTAGTAAATGGCACCCCTCCCCTGCCTCAGCGGTCTCGACTGATCCTATGTCTGGCTCTGCTGTCTTGGATGTGCCCCACCTTGCGGAGTTGGTGGCCACACTCCCTGTCCTGTCAGTGAGCTTGTTCCTCCACAACTACAGTGGTTGTCTCCCTTATTACATCTGTGCGGGAAACGTTAAAGATGGAGGATGCAGCTGCGGCGGAGGCGTCTGTCTCATTGGCACCCATAAACTGTCTCGCACGGCAAAAGCATTCCCTTCTCCCTCCTATTTTGGAATATTTGTTCGTAAAGCCTGGGAGGGTACAAAGTGTCCCTTTGTGGTTCCAAAGACGCTTCGCCATGAGGTATCACTCGTGGGCTCCCTCAAAGAGTGGACTGTCTCTAGGTTGCGCAAGGCGACCATGATTCTGGTAGAGGAGTCTCTGGCTTTTAAGGATCCTGCTGACATACCTGGAGGGGGAGCAGATTCCCTCTGCTTTTGCTGAGTTAGCGGACCAGTTGGTCTGGGGGTTGCAGTTTGTATGCGATGACTCTTGGACGCAGTTCCCTTGGTTGCTAAGCTTTCTGTTTCTGCAGTGGTGCTTAGACATGTATTGGGGCTTAAGTGTTGATCTGTGGACTGGGCTTCTAAAAAAGCTCTGACTGGGTTACCATTTCTAGGCAATTGTCTGTTTTGGGGCTACCCTGGATGACATTGTTACAAGTCCTTCACAGGAGGGAAGTGTAAATGTCTTCCACAGTCTGAAATGGGGGGGATGGGAGGGCCTTGTAGCGGATGCAGTCCTTCTCGGCACGCAATTGACCTGGTCTGGCAAGCCGAGAGCGCTTGCGATTTATCCTCGTTCGTTCTTGGTGGCTCCGATATCGACCTTCTTTCACGGGGGGGGGGTGGTGGTGGTTCAGCAGAACTTGGCCTTGCATACCATCAAGGGTCAGGTGTCGGCCTTGGCGGGTTTCTTCGGCGTCCCCTGGTCTCGCACTCCCTGGTGCGTACTCTTAATCAAGGAGTTCGACGTCTGCCTCCACCAGTGCGCTTGCTTCTACCGCTGTGGGATCTACTTTTGGTGCGTTCGGTTCTACAGGCGCCTCCCGTTGGAAATATTCGGGAGTTTCCTCTGCTTGCTCTGTCCCAGAAGGTGGCTTTTTTGGTTGCCATCACCTCTGCTCGCACAGTGTTGGAACTGTAGGCGCTACCATGTCATACTACTTACCTGGGGATCCACAAAGATGAAGTGGTTCTGAGAGAGAGAGAGAGAGAGAGAGAGAGAGAGAGAGAGAGAGAGAGAGAGAGACCCCAATACTAGTTCTCAACCAGGTCCACCTCCAATGTTGTGGACACTGAGTGGATTTCATAGCCACAATTGAGCTGTCTAGTGGCTATGCAGTCCACCCACTGCCATCCACACTGGCTCTAAGGACCTGATGGGGAACTAGACTCAGCAACCCCATCAGGCTCTGCCCACTGTGGATATAAGGTGCCGGACCTGATAGGGAACTAGTGCCTCAACAGCAAGCTCCGCCCACCCCACAGCTCAACTCCTCGGCTGCTCCACCTGTCTGTGACTGGTGCAGCAGCCAGGCAGGAAGCTCAGTAACTCTAATGCCCTGTACACCCAAAGAGATTATAGGACGAATGATTGTCTTTTTTTTTTTTTAGCATGCTAATCTCAGATCGAATCAGAATAGTTTATTAAAGTCACAAATTCTCATACGACAGAATAAAAATTTGAAAGTGATGTCGTGTTGTATTGCATTTTCGAACGACAGCTGTACTGATTAAATGAAAATCGCACGATCTGGCATTGTACGAAAAAAATTTGCGTGCATGTCCGATAGAATAATATCGGATGGACTGTCCTGATCGGCTCTCGAAAACTCTGTACTTATGATCCAATTATCGTACGATCCATTCAAAAGCGGCATTTTTTTGGATCGTGTGTATGGACGGGGCTTTAGCCTGTGATTTTGTTATCAGGCTCAGGGTAGTAAGAGGGCCACTGAGGGCTGCAGAGCTGAAGGTGTGCCTCTGTGTAAATCCAGGAAGTGAACAGGCAGCAGCTTCAGCTGCCCACAGTTAAAATGGTTGCAGCCAGACCCAGTGGAGGGAGATTTTGCAGCATATTTGCAAGTACAGAATCACTGTATATATTAAATATTATGCAAAGTGATTGGAAGGAAGCTTCAGAATTGCAAAGGTGGTTTTTATTACAAATTATCTGAGCAGACTGCAGTTTCTCTTTAAGGGCAGATGATTTGTGTAGCATTTACTTCCTGGAATCCATCTGCCCTTAGCTCAGGCGTGCATGCAGGAGGACGTGCTTTAGCTGAGAGCCATTCCTCCCCTCCCTCCTGAAGACTCCTGGGATGTATGACGTTTGCCTAGGCAAGAAACCCGGAAGTAACCAAAGAAATATAAAAAAAAAAAGTTTAAAACTACTAAATGGAATATACTTTCCTCTCTCTATTTACTAATTTTAGCAGCATGAGGATTAAAAATAATCAATGTTGATTGGGAGAGTGAAGTTCCGCTTTTAAATGGTTTGTCCTATCCCTGTAACTTGATACATCTGCAAGAGGACTTTGTCTTTTGAAAAACAATACTGGCTGGTTCATTAGATCAAAATAGAAGAAAGCTTAAAAGAAAATGAATGCAGTCACCACTTACAAAGATTGGTAATCTGCAATATGATAAAGGTTTGCTTTTGGGTTTTGTACCGCTTTTAAGGCCTGGTTCACATGAGTGCAATTACAGATATAACACGAGTCGCACAGAATCGCATGACAAGGGAAATCACATTCTTTCTTAATGGTGCCTATTCGCATCAATGCGCCTCCATGAGGTGCAACTTTGGAAAAGGTTCTTGTGCTACTTTGAGTTCAGCGTGATTTGGTCCCATAGAATATGCAAACCACATCCAAAATGCAACCGAGGTTGCACTATGTAATCGCACTGAAAATCGCATTGCAGTAGTGCAAACCTAAATCATTGTGTATGAAAGGATAAAAAAAAAAAAATCTCCCTGACCTCTCAAGAGGAACCCGTGATAAAGGTGAGAAAGATTATGCCAAGATTTCCTCCTCCTTCTGAATACTGGCAGTGGCCCTGCCTGCCCTGGATCAGTCATGTGAGCCAGCCCCTATCATTATCGCAACGAAATCCACCATGCATCTTGGCCCTCCAATGTCATTGGTGGTTGTGGTGCTGATGGCCAGCCTTCCCGTCACCGTGGGAGAATCCAGACGGCATCCCAGCATGCTGCTGACCCTGGCCGAGAAACGCTGCTCTAGATGCATCAAAGCAAAAAGGTATTCAAAGTCTCTTAGGGCTCCTTCACATGGCCGTCTCGCTGTATGCACTGCATTCCAAAGTCAACAATGACAAGTGTATGCGATTAGCGATGGCCACTTACCCTGTACAAAAGTACTGACAGGCTGACAGCAGCCATCGCTGTCCACATGTAGCCATACGCCAAGCGATTTACTTGCGGTTAGGGGCAAGTTTTCGAGCCTGGACACAGATACTTTGTACAGGTTGGGTGGCCCCAGCCATTCACATGCACTTGTCATTCCAGTGGCAAGAATCTGGTGTATGTGGCTGTAAGGGCCTGTGTTGGAGGCCTTAAAGTGGTGTTGCGGCCACAATTATACTTTTTAAATAAAAATACCCCTATAATACACAAGCTTAATGTATTCTAGTAAAGTTAGTCTGTAAACGAAGGTCTGTTTTGTTAGTTTATAGCAGTAGTTTGTTATTTTATAAACTTACAGCAGGCCGTGGCCATCTTAAGTGTGGGCATCTGAAGCCAGACTGTATTTCTTCCTGGATCTCATCCTTGCGGATCTCGCACATGCTCAGCGCAGCATAAGCAGTGTAATAGGTTTCAGGTCAGGTTTCCATAGTAACGGCAGTGTCAGAGGAAGTTGCCGCCCCTTCCCAGAAGGCATTGCAAACAGGAAATGATGCGATGGGCTGCGGCCAGGGAGGAGGAAGTGAAAAATTAATACAGCAGATATACAGTAGGTGCTGAAAAAAAAAAAATTTAAATATCCAATTTGTTTACAGTGCACAGTTTAGTGAGGGATGCTGAAGAGTTGTAAAAGTGGGTGGAACTCCGCTTTAAGTAGAAAGTAGCGACAGCCCATGTAGAAAAGCCTGTCCTCTGCCCGTTTTCTGTAGAGGGGGAAACTTTCTTAGACATGTGCAGTTCATTTCCTTCAAAATAGAAATTCGGACACGTTTTTTTTCATCATTCAGATGTTTCCGAATTAAAATAGTAACGAACGTAAAAGAATCGGAAATAACAGAATTCGAAAACAAGAATAGAATAGAAAAAAATAGCATACAGTAGAATAGAATAAAATATAATAGAAAATAAAGGAATAGGATGTAATAGAATAGAGTAAAGTAGAATAGAAATCAGGTGGAAAATAAAATAAAAGAACAGAATAGAAAATAAAAGGTTAGAAAAGAAATTAAAGGAATAGACTAGAAAAAAGATTAGCATACAGTTGAATATAATAGAAAATAGAAAAATAGGATATACTAGAATAGAGAATTAAATTGAATAGAGTAAACGAGAATAGAAAATAAAAGAACAGAATATAAATTAAAACTTGGAATAGAAAAAAATACTGTAAAACATGACAAAATAGAATAGAAAGGAATGGAGTAGAGTAAAATAGATTAGAAAATAAATGAATAGAATAAAATATTATAGAGAATACGGGAATAGAAAAGAACATATAATAGAATAGAGTAGAAAACAATAGAGTAAAACGGAACCGAATAGAAAATAAAAGAATAAAATAGAAAAGCGTAGCGTATAACGGAACGAAATAGAATAGAAAAAAAACAATAGAATAAAATAGAATATACCTGTCTTCTGAAATTCGAATAGAATAAATTTGAATGCTGATTTGAATCGAAAAACAAATTTAGCTAAACAAAATTATTTAAATAAATTGAAACAAAACAATGTTTTTTTGTTCTGCACATGTCTAACCTTGCTCATTGTATGGAAGCAGTGGTCTTTCTGCAGAGGTCCGATACATGCTACTGAGTCAGAGCTAGGTCTCTCCAGTCAGCAGGGAGAATGAGTTTTGATTATTGCTGTGCTATAGGTCTGACTCAGTGTTGAACTTCTGCAGAGAGACCACTGCTTCCAAAGAGAGAGAGCAAATATTCCTTCTCTACAGCATGCTGGCAGTGGATTTGCTTTTATACTTGGGCTGCTGCTAAAACATCCCTGACTCATTGAGACATGGACTCCTCTAGACCTCTGATTGTATGCAATGATATCTGGCACCAAGCTGTCAGTAGATGATCACTGCCTCCTCCGGTTTGCCTTCTTCCCGTAGTGCTTCCTGGTGCCATCTCTTCCCCAGGTAAGTGACGCGCACACACCGCACCATCCACAGGAAGTAATAGAAAATGTGATGCCTCAGACCAGGCCACCTTCTTCCATTGCTCTGTGGTCCAGTTCTGATGCTCACATGCCCATTGTAGGCACTTTTGGCTGTGGACACGGGTCAGCATGGGGCACCCTGACCGGTCTGCAGGCTACACAGCCCTATACAAAACAAACTGCCGCTCTGCGTGTTCTGACACCTTTCTATCAGAACCAGCATTCACTATTTCAGCAATTTGAGCTGCAGTAGCTCTTCTATTGGATCAGTCTACACGGGCCAGACTTCCCTCCCCATCAATGCGCCTTGCCTGCCCAGGATCCTTTCCCTGGTTTTTCTTCCTTGGATCACTTTTGGTCGGTTCTAAGCACTGCAGTCCGGGAACATCCTACGAGAGCTGCAGTTTTGCAGTTGCTCCAACTCCGTGGTCCAGCCATAACAATTTGGCCCTTGACAAAGTTGCTCAAATCCTTACACTTACCAATTATTTATTTATTTATATATATATATATATATAAAATTTATTTTTTTTTGCTTTCAAAACATCAACTTCATGTATTAAACCCAAAACCAAAAATATATTATATTGCAGCTTACCAATCCTTAGTTGGGTGGCTGCATTCCTTCTCTTTTCTTTGGAGGAATAAGTACAGGAGGCACAGCATACAGCAGCATTGTGGGGGATTAAATGTATTCGCAGATTTAACAACTCTAATAAATTAAAAGCCAAACTCCAGCTCACACTTTATAATCAGTTACAGCAGTTTTTTTTTTTTTCTTTTTGGGATACAGGTTCTTCCATGAATCAATAAAAGTTAAATATTTTATTTTCCCCCTGCCAGTGGTTCATCCATGTAAACTGATACATTCTGCTGGAGACCTTAGAGCTTAACCTTGTGAAGAAAAACAGACTTGCTGGCTGGATCATTGGATGAAAATAGAAAAAAAGAAAGCCTAAGGCCTGGTTTACACCTATGCATTTTTAGTGCGTTTTCAGTTTTGCAGAAATACACTACAGTCCATTTAACATGGTTTAGTATGGATGTAGTTCATATCTGTGCATTTTACAGAAAGGGGCCAGGGACTTTTTTTTCTTGCTTTTGGTCCCATAGACTTCAATGGATCAAAAATGTGTATTGAAAAAGCGCGATATGCAAACATGCAAACTACAACCTGCATAGGTGTGAACCAGGTCTAAAAAGGAAACGAATGCAGCCATCACATCTAAGAAGTGCAGAGACAAGGGCACCGACAAGCCCGGGGCGCACAGGCCAAATTGTGTGTGCACCCCCAATAGATGTATGAGCGATAACTGTCAGCAACTCCAACCCCCCCACAAAAAAAAACATCGAATCAAGCACAAATCTGCATCCTTACCCCCTAAACATACATTTTCCCTTCTCCCAGTACAAATCTGCCCCTCTACCGAAATTCACTATACCAGCAAAAGTTTTCAACCCCCCCCCCCCCCCCCAAAAAAAAGAATCCCCATTCGAGCACAAATCTCCCCCCGCCAAAAGTTCCTCCTCTCCAATCCTTCTACCATCCTACCACAAATCCCCCCCCCCCCCGGCATATCACCTTCTGTAGTACAAATCCCCCAAATCAACACTCCCAGCACACCTCCCTAAATTTCTCTCCCTTCTAGAACACTTCTGACCCCCCTCCCAACACAAATCCCCTTCCCCAGTTATAGTGCATAGCATGAATCTATCCATGGCCGCCCCTATCAGGGCACCGGGTGCATGAATTACAGCGGCCATGGGTTTTTTATTGTTTTTTTTTTTTTTAGCACCTGATTAGAGCCAGAGGCTCTAATAGGCTTCAAAATAGGGTGGTCTCGGATCACAGAGCATGCGACCTGGAGCCCACATAGGTGTGTCGCAACAGTGAATGAATATTCGCTGTTGCAACACTGACCCCTCTCCCGGCCAATCGGGAAGCAGGTATGAAACCCGTTTCCCAAATGGCCAAAACATGAGGGGCGATCCTATTGGACGCCTAGCATCGGGAGGAGCAGAGAGGAGACGCACCGGAGAGGACCCCGAGCCCGTCACCCTTGAGGACAGGGCTGGAAGATGGTCGCATCAGCTCCGTCCGCCTGCATCCATGCATTTGTTGGGGGTGTTGGTGAGCGCTGCGGGGGGGGGGCAATTGTGCTAGTGCTGCTCCACCGGCGGGGTTGTTTGCCATCCCCCCCCCAAAAAAAAAAACACCACTGACATTTACTGATATGAAAAGTAATATTTTAATTATATATTTTTTATATATAAATTTTTTATAATATATTATAAATCTTAATTTTATTACACTTTCAGTCCAGAAAAATCCCCCCCCCCCAGCTTCTCCCCTTATATATAGAGCTGTCCAGTACAGTATGTGACAGTCACTGCCTCTCCATGCGGCTTCTCCTCCATCCACCTGTGAAATCCTGACACTGTACCTTTAAAGTTCAGCACATTTCTCCTTGTATACAAACACAGCAACTAATCACTGGCTTACCAGCTTCTCCAGTCCGGGTTTAAGGTGGAGCGGCCGGGTTGTGCTCCTGGTATGGGAAGGCAGCAGAGGACGGGGGACAGGGGACTCCTTATATGAACACACACCTTCCTCTATGCAGCACGCTCCGTGCCCGGCTTCTGTTAAGGTAGGGAACCTCCATAGCCGGGGCTGAGAGCTGAGAGGAGGAGGCGTGCCACCTTAAGCAGAAGTGTTGCTGTTGTAGAGTGGGAGGTTATAAGAGGAGCACATGGATGTGTTAAAGCTGCCCTGTCCCTACAGGGAGCCCAGGATCCCCCCCCCAGAGCTGACACTACAGGCTGCCATCATTACTTTATATTAAAAAGTCAATAAATAATACCCTGACATGTATCTGCTGGAAGGACACATTTCCCAGCCTGCCCTCTCCTCTGCTCTCCTATTTCCCGGCAAATAATCAGACAGGACAACATTTTGCAACATTGTTACAACTTTGTAAAGCTGCAGAGGGAAGAATCTCACAGGAAACAGCTGGACAGATAAAGTTTTTTGTTTTTTTTTCAAAAGTTCTTTTATTTTTTTTTCTTCTTATTTTATACTTGTTTTGATAAGAAATCTTCTCAATTTTATAACCCTGATCAATAAAAGATGCTGTGCATTAAAGTATCCTTTTCAAAATGTGTCTTTTTAAAGTGTCCTTTTTTAGATTGGCATATGCATCAATTTCCATTTATGTTATAAGTTTTGCAGAAACACACTACAGTCCATTTAACATGGTTTCCCATGGATATAGTTCATTTTATGGAAAGGGCCAGGGACTTTTTTTTTCCCTGTTTTTTGGTTCCATAGACTTCAATGGATGAAAAGCGTGTATTGAAAAATGCAAAATGCACCCGCAATATGCAACCTGCATAGGTGTGAATCATTCCTAAACTAGTGCACACTCTATGCTTTGTTTCCCTATTGCCCCGTTAAAGGCAGTGATCTTTAGCGGTCCCATGTAATGTGTTTTCCAGTTGTTGACCATCTTCTGCAACATGTCTGCACTCTCTGACCAGCTCATGTTCTATTTCCGCACTCTCTGTCCACATAGGTGTGCGCAGACCGTGGCATTAGGGTGTGCACCCAAAGCTCAAACACACACGTGTGTGTATAGATAGATAGATAGATAGATAGATAGATAGATAGATAGATAGATAGATATATCTATATATAGATATCAATCTCTCTCTCTCATGTTCTCTCTCTCTCTCTCTCGTGTTCTCTCTCTCTCTCTCTCGTGTTCTCTCTCTCTCTCTCTCGTGTTCTCTCTCTCTCTCTCTCTCTCTCTCTCTCTCTCTCTCTCTATCTCAGTAGAGCAGTGGACAGTGTCAGTAGGGAAGAGATTGAGGTCAGTAGTTTATTTTTATTATCATAGCTTTTTTTTTACAATTTTTCTGTTTTTTACAATATTTTTTTAATAATATATTATTATTCTTAATATATATATATATATTTTTATATCTACAATTTTTTTTAGGAGCTCCATTGGGGGGCTTAGGTGAGATATCAGAGGTCTAAATAGACCCCTGATGTCTCACTTTTAAGACAGAGATTCCCCAGTCCCTTCTTCTGCAGCCAAAGCAGCAGGGGGAATCTGTGCAGCACAGCATGATTAGGGTGTGCCCAGGCACACCCGGCACACCAATGTGCGCACGCCTGTCTGTCCATCTTCTGCAAAAAATATCTGCACTCTCTAATAATCTCTTATGGCAAGCATGTAGTCTCTGATCATATCTTATTGTATGTCTGCACTCTCTGGTCATATCTTGTTGTATGTCTGCACTCTCTGATCATATCTTGTGGTCTCTTTACACTTTCTGATTGTATTCTGCAAAAAATCTGTACTCAATACTCTACTGTAATCTTTGCCAATCTCTTGTTGCAAGCACATAGTCTCTGATCATCTCCAGTTGTATGTCTGCACACTCTTCCCATTCCCTCTTTCCCATTGTTCCCACTTTCTGACTTATATATATATATATATAAAATAAATAAATTAAAAAAAAATATATATATATTTATATATTTATTTATAATGTGTTATAGAGGGGTCAGACTGGAGATATCCATCCGGACCTCAGGGAAACCAGCAAGTGCAGGCCAGACATATATAAACAATATGCTCAGTCATCCTTCATTAGGCCTTGTATTGCCATTACTCTTGCTCTTCTTGGACTCACGGCTTCATGTCATTCCAAGTTCCATTTATAAATTTGGACGTGGACCAATTAGGTTTCATGTCACATAAACAAAACAAAGGCTCAGGTTTCATAGGACACAGCTTCACGTGTACGCCGGCCTTTATTATTCAGCTTGCTTGGGGTTAATTAAAGTAGAACTACAGGCAAAACTTTTTTTTTTTTTTCATATTTTGGACAGAGTAATGGAGGGTTATAACCTCTGGAAGGTTTATTTTTTTGCCAAAGGTGTCCCATTGTGGAGATTTACCTTTACTTCCTGTCCCATAGCCAAAACAGGAAGTGAGAGGAAATACCTGCAAATTAAGGGAATGTTATGGGGCCCCTCAGTACTAGTGTCCCCATTGGAAGTTTTCCCCTCTATTACTTCTCTGGGGGAAAACCCAAAACGTGGGATTTTCTTTTACTTTCACTTTCAATGATAATGCTAAACAGGACAAAGAGAGAGGGTGGATCTCATCAACGGGGATACAGACAGCAAAAAAAAAAAAAGACACAGGGGTTCTAATCCTTCTCTCCTTTATCCAAAACTAAAAAAAAAAAAAAAAAAGTTTAGTCTTTAGTTATACTACCACTTCAATACCCGGCTATAGTCAAATGACGTCCTCTACTTTGTGGGGTGATATCTGAATGATGCCTGCAGCTAGATGCATCATTCAGATATCATTCTTTGCAGCCGGCGATTCTGTGCACGATAAGAACAATCATAGCGGCAGTTCCGCCGCTTGATCGTTCTTACAGGCGATAGGAGGGGACGCGCCCCCCCTCCCGCCGCCATCCGGTGCTTCTCCGGGCTCTTCCGTGCCATCTGGTGCCCGGAGAAAGAATCGGCCGGCGCCGGATGTTGACGATAGAGATGACTGGTGACCAGATGGTCACCAGTCATCTCTATGACCGTCGGATGCTTGGGCGCGACGTTATGACGTCACGCCCGGGTACCCGGAAACAAATGAAGCCGCGATCGTGGCTGTCAGCATGGGATCGGTGAATTTATTTTTCCTGATCTCATGCTTTCCAGCCTGGAGGAGAGATGTGGGGTCTCATTGACCCCACATCTCTCCATAAAGGAGGACCTGTCACATAGATTCCTATTACAAGGGATGTTTGTAATAAAAAAAAAATGTTAAAAAAGTGTAAAAATAAAAAAAAATTAAGTAAAAAAAAAAACAAACAAAAAATAACGCCCCTGTCCCCGGTAGCTCTCGCTCAGAAGCGAACGCACACGTAAGTCCCGCCCACATATGTAAACGCCGCTCAAACCACACGTGAGGTATCGCCGCGTGTGCAACAATTCTAGCACTAGACCTCCTCTGTAACTCTAAACTGGTAACCTGTAAAAAATTTTAAAGAGTCGCCTATGGAGATTTTTAAGTAATGAAGTTTGGCGCCATTCCATGATTGTGCGCAATTTTAAAGCGTGACATGTTAGGTATCTATTTACTCGGCGTAACATCATCTTTCACATTATACAAAAAAATTGGGCTAACTTTACTGTTTTATTTTTTAATTCATGAAACCGTTTTTTTTTCCAAAAAAAAAGGCGTTTGAAAAATTATTGCGCAAATACCATGTGAGATAAAAAGTTGCAATGACCACCATTTTATTCTCTAGGGTGTCTGCTAAAAAAAATTATATATATATATATATATATATATATATATATATATATAATGTTTGAGGTTTCTGAGTAATTTTCTAGCAAAAAAATGATGATCTTTACATGAAGGAGAGAAGTGCCAGAATAGGCCCGGTATTGAAGCGGTTAAGAAACAGAGATGTTTCTCTGAGCAACCAATCAGGTTTTGTTTTGTAATTTTTGGAAAATAAAGAAAGCTTCCCTGCTATGGACAACACCAAGGCTTTTTCTTTTCTTTCCTGCACAATACTCTTTACCTTTTTTTTTAGGACCCCTGGGAATGAATGATGGAAACAGAAGTGAACTAGGATAGCAACCAATCAGTTGAAATAGACTGATAAAATAAGGCAGCCAGAAACCAATCGGGGCAAAGATCAACGGAGCGATCCCCCGCGGAGTAAAGCGGAGTCTGTCAAAACAGACGTGCCCCGTGTGAAAGGGGCTTTGGGCTGTCAATCACAGGCTGTGTGCTGGAGATCCCTCCCCTCCAGAATCCATACAGCTTGTCTGAGCTTTCAGAAAGAAGGGGGTGGGGAGCTGAAGTTACACTCTGCAGAGCTCAGTAATAGCTAATTGGAGGGAAGAGACACCCCCGTCACACAGAAACAGAGCTGAGACTATCAACAACAGGCTGTGTGCTGGAGCTCCCCTGTCACCTTTTTATCTCTTGGTGTCAGGAAAACTTGTCAGAAGTGATTCACACTAATAGCAGAGGAAGCAGACAGAAATGACACTTTGTGCTCTGGAATGAGACAAGTACACACTATAGAGGGATATGCTCCGTTCATATTTCATGTCTGAGGTTTACAATCACTTTACTCCCTTAGCTAGTCTCACTAGAAGCAGCTTATCCTGGAAATGTGTTATTTTGTAGCAATACCTGTAACATATCATAGTGAACCCAAATTTCAGGAGTCTACAAAGTTAGCAGGCAGCATTTGGGCCATGGGTTCACCTCCCCACCATTGCGTATGTATATGTTTTCTCAGTGCAAAAAATAAAAATACTGGTCCTGTCTTATATTGATGACGAAACGCGTTAGTAGGAACATCCGTTATGTCACTTCCTGTCTGGCCGGAAGGCATGCTGGGTAACCAGCGGCTCTTCCATTAGCTGTGATTGATATTGTACATTAGTGGGGTTTTTTATGCCTTTTTTAATAGAAATAAAACGGTTTTATGCATTGAGAGCAACAACCCTGATATATTCAGATGACCTGAGCAATGTGTTTGGCGGACCGTCCATTGGGGACATCTGTCTGGGAGAAGTGGAGGTTAATCCAATGGTTCCTATCCAGAGGTCCTGGCCCCTAAGGAGTGACAAGTGCTTTGACTTTCCTGTCATGTGACACGAGGTCAATGACATCAGGTGAGTGTGGAGCGTTTCCTGGGCAGGCTGTGGATTGGAGGACACCGTGGTTGTAATTATAATGCAGACACACGTGGTTTATTTTTGGAATTTTTATTTCTTGCACCTGATATTTTACTACATGTGGGGACTTTTATTTACACATTTGTTTTATTTTTATGATATTTATTGGACACTTTACACATTTATTCAAATTGTGTTGTTTTCTCTCTCTATATATATTATTTATTGTTTTTACATTGGTCCCATGGTGCCTTATATGCTTATGATAGGGCTATATCCTTGAGATAGCTGTGATTGGTCCTCTGTAAGCTCCGCCTCTATAAATGAGTATAATAAATACTGGCTAATTGAAGCATCACAGCTTTTGGAGTCAGCGTGACAGCCAAGCAACCATCAAGCCAACGATGCTTGTCTTTGCTATGGTTGAATCCCGAGGATCAGTACAACAATCAGAAAACATACAAGCCAAGGATTTATTTGATTATTTTTCCTCAGAGTAGGTGCAGGAACTCCCCCCTTCTCAGTTACTTCTTGCCTCCGCCACCCCCCCCCCTGAGCACTGTCCCTTGGTTCCACCTCTTACTCACCTCCGAGCACCATCTCTTGGTTCCACCTCTTACTCACCTCCGAGCACCATCTCTTGGTTCCACCTCTTACTCTCTGGGCACCGTCCCTTGGTTCCACCTCCGGGCACCGTCCCTTGGTTCCACCTCCGAGCACCGTCCCTTGGTTCCACCTCCGAGCACCGTCCCTTGGTTCCACCTCCGAGCACCGTCCCTTGGTTCCACCTCCGAGCACCGTCCCTTGGTTCTACCTCCGAGCACCGTCCCTTGGTTCTACCTCCGAGCACCGTCCCTTGGTTCTACCTCCGAGCACCGTCCCTTGGTTCTACCTCCGAGCACCGTCCATTGGTTCTACCTCCGAGCACCGTCCCTTGGTTCTACCTCCGAGCACCGTCCCTTGGTTCCACCTTCGAGCACCGTCCCTTGGTTCCACCTCCGGGCACCGTCCCTTGGTTCCACCTCCGGGCACCGTCCCTTGGTTCCACCTCCGGGCACCGTCCCTTGGTTCCACCTCCGAGCACCGTCCCTTGGTTCCACCTCCGAGCACCGTCCCTTGGTTCCACCTCCGAGCACCGTCCCTTGGTTCTACCTCTGAGCACCGTCCCTTGGTTCTACCTCCGAGCACCGTCCCTTGGTTCTACCTCCGAGCACCGTCCATTGGTTCTACCTCCGAGCACCGTCCATTGGTTCTACCTCCGAGCACCGTCCCTTGGTTCTACCTCCAAGCACTGTCCCTTGGTTCCACCTCTTACTTTCTGAGCACCGTCCCTTGGTTCCACCTCCGAGCACCGTCCCTTGGTTCTACCTCTAAGCACTGTCCCTTGGTTCCACCACTTACTCACCTCCGAGCACCGTCCCTTGGTTCCACCTCCGAGCACTGTCCTTTGGTTCCACCTCCGAGCGCCGTCCCTTGGTTCCACCTCCGAGCGCCGTCCCTTGGTTCCACCTCCGAGCACCGTCCCTTGGTTCCACCTCCTACTCACCGTCCAGTACTGCCCCTTTTAGAGACTACAGAATAAGGTATAATTTTGTGGTGGTAAATAATTTTTATTGACTTTGTTAATGGTAAGAAGAAAACCAGTAAAATAAAACCTCTGCACCCAGCAACAATAGATCCCCCCCCAACATTAGACACCCCCCAGCAACAATACACCCCCCCCCCCAACATTAGACACCCTCCCCCCAGCAACAATAGATCCCCCCCAACATTAGACACCCCCCCAGCAACAATACCCTCCCCCCAGCAACAATAGATCCCCCCCCAACATTAGACACTCCCCCCCAGCAACAATAGATCCCCAGCAATACTATAGACCCGTGCAGCAACACTGGACCCACTCCAGCAACAATAGGTTTCCCCCAGAATGAATATATACCCCACCCCAGGATGACAGCCGGGCAATGATACTTTTCTGTAGGAGAGGTTAGTGATTTATTTATAATAACGGGCACAGAGAAGGATTGAAGGCGGATTGATAACCCAGGCGATCCCCTCCTCCTCCGATCTCCAGGGCGGCGCGTCCCCTTTAAGTGTACCCGGGGGCCGCCCCTCGTCTTCTCGCGAGACTTCCCCCCTCAGAGCTCGCGAGGCCGAGCGCCGGGGCCGCGATTGGCTGACGGGCTGTGAATGTAAGATGGCGCCCAGGGAGCTGTGAGGCGAAAATAATCTACCCGACCGAGGAGAAGAAGCCGAGACCCCCCCACCCCGGGAGAAGGAAGCGGGGAACGGAGCCGGGCCCGCCGGGTGTGAGGAGGAGGAGAGAGCCGGGCCGGGGACGAGGAGGAGGACGGGAGACACGCAGCTGTCTCCGGACAACAAGCGGGCGGGGAGGTGAGTGATCCGGGCGGGACCAGCCGAGGCCCTCCGCCGTCCCCGTCCCCTCCACAGCCCGAGGGAGAGGGAACCCCCCCCCCCGCTTCTATCCGTACCCCCCATCCCCCCCCTTGTGTATTCTCCACATTGCGCGCGCTCCCGACACTCGCCTGTCACTGCCTTAAGGCGCGCCCCCGCGTACCAGCTACTGAGAGAGGAAAAAAGCGCGGGGTCCGCCGGCTCGCGACACGTCACACAGGCGCGTGACCGCGCGGCTCGCTCCCCGCCGACTCCTCGGAGATTTTTTTTTATGTATTTTTTTTTTTCTTCTTTTATTTCTGAGCCATCTGGTGAGAGTGTGCGGCGGGTCACGTGACCGCCCGCGGAGGTTTCTGGAGAGCCCAGGGAGCGCGCCTGCGCGGCTTCTCCAGGGGAGGGGCGGGGCCACACGGGTGAAAAAGACTGAGCTGGCGGGAGCGCGCGCTGAAAAAAAAAAAGAGGCTCATTCACTGAGCAGGGGGGAGGAGTCACGTGACAGTATGGGCGGGGCTTCATCTATAGCTGACCCTACCATCTGATTGTTATATATAACCATTTTTTTTTTTCTTCTGCCATAAATAGAGGGCCTTGATTTGATACCATGCGACTGTATTGTAATGGTTTGTCGTCCTTAGATGGTTGGTTTGTCGTACATTAGATCTCCCATCCAACAATGTAATAGGACAAACCATCACAATACAGTCGCATAGTATCAAATCAAGGCCCACTATTAATGGTAGAATATATATATATATATATATATAATTTTGTACAATCAGATTGTATCCTATATGGACAGAGCATATGCTAAGAAAACAAAAACGATCTTAATTCCCATTTTGACTTCCCTTTTAAAGTGACACTAAAGGTTCGTTTTTGTGATATAGATAGAGAGATATATATATATATCTCTCTATCTATATCACAAAAACAAACCTTTAGTGTCACTTAAAAGGGAAGTCAAAATGGGAATTAAGATCGTTTTTGTTTTCTTAGCATATGCTCTGTCCATATAGGATACAATCTGATTGTACAAAGTATATAGAGAGATATAGATATATATATATATCTATATCTATATCTATATATCTATCTCTCTATTAAAAAAATAAAAAAAACACATACCTCCACTGTGCAGCTCATTTTGCACAGAGTGGCCCCGATCCTCCTCTTCTGGGTTCCCACAGCTGCTCTCATGACTCCCCCCCCAATGCATTAGATGAACCCCCCGGGGGTAGCGCTCTCTCCGGGGGGGTTGGTTCCTTGCGGGCTCGCTCCCGAGTCCAGCATTCAGAGTCCATAAACGCCGAATGCAGGACTCGTCAGCGGCGCCCGCATCATTGGATTTGATTGACAGCAGCAGGAGCCAATGGCTGCGCTGCTATCAATCTATCCAATCAAGAACCCCGGCCAGAGAGAGAGAGAGAGCATCCCTGTGGGACAAGTTCGAGGGTTCAGGTAAGTAAAACAGGGGGGGCTGGGGGGGCCGGTCACTGCCAGGTTTTTTTTCACCTTAATGCATAGGATACATTAAGGTGAAAAGGCACGAACCTTAACAACCCCTTTAACTCCTTTGAGCCGGCGCCTACTGGCCCTTTAAGGGGTTTGGTAAAACAGGGCGGGGTTTATTACGATGTGATTGGCTGTCACAGCGGCCACATGATTGGAAAGCTCCCGATCGCAAGCAGCAGTCGAGAGCTTTCCATTAGCCGCCTGCTCTCGGCACAGCTGTATTTGCACTAATGCACGCAAATATGCTTCATCGTGGATGCAGTCTTCTGGGACCTGTTGGTGTCCCAGAAGACTGGGGGGACGGGGGAGACTTCCATTCCCGAGCGCTGTGGCAAGCAGGTAGCTGTCAAAATCAGATACCTGCTACACACCCCCCGCCCCCCCCCCCCCCCCCGTTATCCACCCTACACCGTTGAGGTGAATGGGGAAAATCCTGAACTGTGTTTAAGTGTTTTAGAGACTGGTATAAACAGCGCCCGTCTACATGAACTCTTAGCTCTGTGTGTGCTATAAATAAAAAAGACTTACAAAAAAAAAAAAAAAGAAATCTAATTTCCTCATCAATTTAGGCCAATATTTATTCTGCTACATAATTGGAGGGGAAAAAAAATTCCAATAAGAGTATATTGGTTTGTGCAAAAGTTATAGCTTCTACAAACTATGGAATATATACACACTTTTGTTGTTATTGTTTTTTTTTTTTTTACTAGCAATATCAGCAACCCCACCCTCGTTCACTTCAGAGCGAGTCGTCATGCGATTTGACAGGTCACATCGCATGATAAGTCGCAGCCTATTGCTGGCAAAGGCACAGTTCCAATCGGCGCAGAGCCGCACCAATTTGCAAAAGCAGTTCCTGCACTACTTTTGCCGATTTTTCAGGTGCAACTTCAATAGACATCTGAGCATGAAGCCGCACAGATGTCTTTCAAGTAGCACCTGAAATCGCGCTGACCTGCTACTTTGAAATCGCGATGCTTCAAGTGAAGTAACACGATTTCAAAGTAGCATCAATGTGAATCGGGGCTTATAGCGGGACTGCGATATTGCGGCGGACTGCCGGATACTAACTGACACTTTGTGGGAACCAGTGACACTAATGCAGAGATCAGTGCTAAAAAAAATATGCACTGTCACTGTACTAATGACACTGGCAGGGAAGAGGTTAATAGGGGCGACCAAAGGGGTTAACTGTGTGCCTAGGGAGTGTTTTTGTCTTTGCTGTGTTTTGAAATTTTCCACATTCTGTCATGTTGCAACCAAAAACGTAAATGTATTTTATTGGGATTTTATGTGAAAGACCAACACAAAGTGCCGCATAATTGTGAAGTGGAAGGAAAATGATAACCCCCTCCTGTTAGACTTACCGGTAACAGTATATCCAAGAATCTTCCAGGACAGCTACTTAAGAGATGATTGGCTTTACCTTTTACAGGAGACACAAATCAGACACTCTCTATAATAATTGATGAAAGGAGGACCAGACAGCAGCTTTGGATATTTCTTCCCGTGATGCTCCTGCTCTTTCTGCCTATGATATGGTTGCCACCTCATCACTTTAAACCCGAACAGGTTCTGTGGCTGATTAAGGTGGTAACAAAACTCGGTGCCTTATCTGCTTTTAATTAGCCTCAGAACCTGTGTAATTTAACCACTTAAGGACCGCCGCACGCCTATGTACGTCCAAACTTCGAACGGGGATATCGTTGTTATGGCAGCAGCTAGCTGCCATAACCCCGGTATCCCCGTTTTCGTGCGGCGGTCGGCTTTCAGATAAAAGTGGTCCCTGCGGCGAGTTCGCCGCGAGATCACTTTTATCGGTGGCGGGAGAGGGGCCCCCCTCCCGCCGTGATACGGTGCCCTCCGCCGCTTACCGCAGCCGTCGGTAGCGGCGGAGGCGATCGCGTCCTTCCCTGTGGTGTGTCTGGAGACGAGTGAGGCTAAGATGGCGCCCACTCGTCTCCATGACACTGCTGGGCGGAAGTGACGTCAAAACGTCACTTCCGTCCACGCCTCTTAAAGGCACATTTTTTCAAATGTCATTTTTCTAAATGTTTTTTTTTTTTATTGCATTTGAGTGTAAATATGAGATCTAAAGTCTTTTTGACCCCAGATCTCATATTTAAGAGGTCCTGCCATGCTTTTTTCTATTACAAGGGATGTTTAAATTCCTTGTAATGGGAATAAAAGTGACACCATTTTTTTAAAACCCTGTAAAAATAAATAAAATATTGTAAAATAAATAATAAAAAAAAAAAAAAAAATTTTTTAAACCCCCCCCCCCGTCCCGACGAGCTCACGCGCAGAAGCAAACGCATACGCGAGTAGCGCCCGCATATGAAAACAGTGGTCAAACCACACATGTGAGGTATCGCAGCGACCGGTAGAGCGAGAGCAATAATTCTAGCCCCAGACCTTCTCTGTACCGCAAAATATGCAACCTGTAGAATTTTTTAAACGTCGCTTATGGAGATTTTTGAGGGTAAAAGTTTGACGCCATTCCATGAGCGTGCGCAATTTTCAAGCGTGACATGTTGGGTATCAATTTACTTGGTGTAACATTTATATTTCTTAATATAAAAAAAAAATTGGGCTAACTTTACTGTTGTCTTATTTTTTTATTCAAAAAAAGTGAATTTTTTCCAAAAAAAGTGCGCTTTTAAGACCGCTGCGCAAATACGGTGCAAAAAAAAGTATTGCAACGACCGCCATTTTATTCTCTAGGGTGTTAGAAGAAAAACCATATATAATGTTTGGGGGTTCTAAGTAATTTTCTAGCAGAAAAACCTGTTTTAAACATGTAAAATCCAAAACGAGGCTAGTCCTTAAGTGGTTAAAGGTGTTCGTGTTTAAAGGGATGAGGTGGAGACTCTAGCCTATGATGTGGACAGAGATCTAGTAGAATGAGCTCCAACTCTGGTAGGAAGGGTCTGACCTGACGACCTGTAAGCTTCAGAGAATAGCTTCCCTAATCAATCTGGAAATGGAACCCTCTGGGTGCTTTAGTCCCCTTTTTGGGGCCACTAAATGAAATCAGGAGTTGGGAGGATTTCCTAAACTTCTAAATTAATGTAGAAGACATCTCTTCATCCAAGATTAATCTTTCCTCCTCCTGAATTCCTGGGGGAGGAACAAAAACTAGGAGGAACTACCTCCTGGGAATCTGTGAAATTTGAACGAGACTTTGGGTAAGTACAAAGGATCAGGACTAATCACTGTCATCTAAAATTCTCAAGAAAGGGTCTTTACAAGAGAAGGACTCCAAATCAGAAATCCTTCTCCCCAAAGTTTTGGCCAAAAGAAAGGTCATCTTTAAAGTAATCAAGAGGCCCCATCTAATGGCTCAAAGGGAGCCCCCTGGTAAGAGCATTCAGTATGAATGGCAGATCCCACCCGGGGGGGGGGGGGGGGGGTCTGTTTGATATTTTTGGGTGTACGTCTAGCTCTTGCTGAGAGAAATCTGTTAATCAAAGGCTCCTCAGCTAGTCTTTTTTTTCCATGAACAGAGCAGGCAGCAGCCTGAACCCTAAGGGTGCTGACAGCCCCTTTCCCACCCCTTTCTGTAAGAAATCCAGTATTCAGGGGATAGAAAAGGAGCCAACTCCTGCTTTCTTCTGCCAGAAAACAAGTCTTCCAAGCTTTCCCATAAATCTTTCTAGTGACTAACTTACGGCTGTTTAGAATAGTCTCAATAACTTTAACTGAACACCCTTTTAGTTGTAGGATGCGCTGCTCAGCCTCCAGACCGTCAAACGGTAAGTCTGAAGGCTTGAATAGAGTACTGGTCCTTGACGGAAAAGGCCCCTTTGCTCCAGCATGGAAAGTGCTTTCAGTGCGGAGATTCAATGCCTCCTGGGCCACCAAGGGGCTACCAGGACAACTGCTTGTTCCTGAATAATCTTCCGAATTGCCAGGGGCAATGGAGGGAAGGCACAGGCCAGAGTGAAATCCCACAGGAAACTGAGCGCATTCGTCCCCAAGGACCCCACCTCTCTTTTCAGTGAGAAGAAAGCTGGAAGCTTCCTGTTGAGAGTGGATGCAGAAAGATCCACTTTGGGAACACCCCACTTCAATATGATCTCCTGAAAAGTTTCTTGGTTCAGTTCACAATTGCTGAACATTTGCAGTCCCACTCATGTGAACTGCCCTGACCAAAGAAACCTTGTTCTCTGGCCAGGTAAGAATCGGCTGGCTCATCAATAGAAGCCTGTCTGAGCGAGTGCCCCCCACCCCCCCCTGCTTGTTAAGGTATGCCACGGTTGTGACATTGTCTGAAAGAATCAACAGGTCCCTTGCATTGACTCCTGCCTCCAGAGCTACTAAAGCCTTCCCCACAGCTAAAAGTTCTCTGAAGTTTAAGGACTGGGCTACCTCTTCTGGCAGCCAGGAGCCCCGAGCCTGCAAGTCCTCTGAATGAGCTCCCCACCCCCACAGGCTGGCATCTGTGATCATTTTTATTGGGGAATAATGTGCCCAAGTCTTCCCTCCCTGCAGATTGAGAGAATCTTCACCTGGAAGTGGAGCAAGCTGATTCTTTCCTGCGATCCCAATGACTCAAAAGGAATGCCTGAATGGGGCCTGGAATGCAATTGGGCCCATGGCACCGCGGGAATCACCGCAGTCATTAAGCCCAGTAACTGCATAATTTGATGAAGGGATGGTTGCGGGAGTAACCTGAAACTCCGCACGGAGAGAAGGATCTTTGCTATCTTTACCACCGGAAGAAAAATCTTTTAGGTGACTGAGTTTATCAGGTAACCCAAAAAGAGAACCTTCCGGGAGGGAAGCAAGCAAGACTTCTCCAGATGGACCTTCGAGCCCATCTTCCAGAAGGTCTGCAAAATTAACTGTAAATCCTGTAAAAGGTTCTCTTTCTCCTTGGTGAAGAACAAAAAATTGTCCAGATACGGAACGATTGAGATCTTTTGTATCCGAAAATAGGCCATGATTTTCATGAAAATTCTCCGGGGCTGCCGATAGACCAAAAGGAAGGGCTCTGAACTGCCAATGTCGTAGACCGTTTTCTGTGAGGATCGCAAATCTCAGGAATCTGATGATTCTGGTAGATTGGAACATGAAGGTAAGCGTCCTGAAGATCCAGAGCTACCATGAAAACTTCTGGAATCAACAGATTTCTGACTGAGTAAATACTTTCCATCCGGAATCATCTGTTAACTAAGAACATGAAAGCCGCTGGAAGCTGGAGTAGAACCCTTGAAATTTTTGGTCCTCTGGAACAGGAGAAATTACCTGTTCCGATTCCCACAAAGAGATCAGATCCAACATTGCCTGCTGTCTCTCTTGGTCCCTGGGCAGAGGAGTGAGAAAAAAAACTTTGGGGGGAGGAGTCTGAATTCCAACCTGTATCCCTCTTCTATGATCTGGAGGATAAAAGGATTCTTGGTGACCTCTGCCCATTCTTTGGCGTAATGGGTCAACCTTCCTCCTACCCCCAACCTGGTGTCACTGGACATTCTCGGTAGGGGTTGAAGGAGCAAAGACTTTTGCCTTGTCCTTGTTAAATGACTTTCTTTTTGGTCTGTTTACCACTGGTCTTAAAATTAGCTTTGTTCTAGAACAGGGGTTCTCAACCCCAGTCCTCAGGACCCACTAACAAGCCAGGTTTTAAGTATTTCCTTGGGGAGATGCAGACTGGAATACTGCAATCACTGAGCAGCAAATGGTATCACCTGTGATGTATTTCAGTTATCTTGCAAACCTGGCCTGTTAGTGGGTCCTGAGGACAGGAGTTGAGAACCACTGTTCTAGAAGCTACGAAAAGGCCTCCTAAGCCTTGTACACACAATCTGATTGTTGGCCAACCGAGCATCTGATTTTTGTCTTCAGGGCGTGTGCCTGGATCTTGTCTTGCATACTAACGGCACACAATTGTTGGCCAACAAACGCGAATGTAGTGACGTAGTACGAGGAATTTCAGCTCTTGAGCACCACCCTTTGGGCCCCTTCTGCTAATTTTAGTGTTTGAGCATCAGTGTTAATTTTAGTCTTAGGACTAAAATGGCATTTTAGTTTTAGTCCTATTTTAGTCTTCTGCAATTGTTTTAGTCGTATTTAGTCGACTAAAATCTCCAGTACATTTTCAGTAATTTCAATTTAGTTTTAGTCATAGTCTTTTGACTAAAATGGCTTTTAGTTTTAGTGGTATGTTAGTCATCCCAATTGTTTTAGCTTTAGTCGTATTTTAGTCGACTAAAATGTTTTAGTCGTTTTGGTTGACTAAATTAACACTTGTGAGCATTGATTCCGAGCATGCGTGTTTGTACTTTCAACTTTTGTGTGATGGATTTGTGTGTACTGACGATACAAAAATCAGACAACAGACCATTGTCCGCCGAAAATTTACTAGCCTGCCACCCAACATTTGTTGGCCAAAAGTTGGACAACAGTTGTCAGATGGAGTGTACTAAGGGTCAGATTTTAGGACAACAGTCTGTCAACAGACAATCCCCTGCCAACAATCGGATTGTGTGTACGAGGCTTTACTCTGGGGCCTATTCCTCTGAGAAGACGGGAACTGTTTACTTTTCTCTGAGGAACGAACTAAGACTTCCTCTAAGGTGGAACCGAATAAAAGCTTGCCCTCCAAAGGGAATCCCCACAATTTATTCTTGGAGGTTAGATCCCCCTCCCAGGATTTCAACCAGATGGCTCGTCTTGTGCAATTTAACGAGTGTTGACGTTCTCGCCACTGATCTAACTGTATCTGCTGCCGCGTCAGCCAGAAATGCAACCGACTTGGCAATAAGGGGGAGAGACTCCCTGACCTCCTCCACATTAGTGCCGGAGGAAAGAAGGCCATCCAGCCTTTTGAACTCGCACTTCCAGATTCCTAGCGACACAAGTGGACGCTAGGGCTGGACCAGCAGAAAAAGCAGAGGCACCCCAGGCTTTACATAGCAGAGCATCAGCCTTCCTGTCCATTTGATCCTCCAGAATCCTCAAACGAGAGAGCTGACTTTTTTTTAGATACATGTGACATAGGAGCATTTTTATCTTGGACATTTGAAAAACACCTCTTCAAAGTCGGACTGAAAGGGAAAGCTTGTCTTATGTCCTCTAGACCGGAACAACCACCTTTCAGGTTCTTTCCACTTAAAGGATCATGTCTTTTCAGAGAATGATGTATTGGAAAAGACCTAGGTTTATGTCCCTGCGGGTCCCTGTACATTTTATTCTGAACAGACGGAGTCTGCTGCGGCATCTCGATCTGTTCAGAAGTATAAACTGCTTTTAACAGTTCATCAATATCTTCAATAGGAAAAGGATATCTAGCTGAGCTAACAGTCTCTCTTCTACTTCTGATGCAGACTCCTCGTCAGATGTAGATAGTGAGTTCTCTCCCTCTTCCAGGTCAGAAACCGTCTGTGAACTAACGATCTCTGATACTACGGGAGGTAGAGATCTAGCCGTTACTGAAGGCTCCTGAATTACCGTCACAGACTTTGAATTGGAAGGACTTGGGTCTGCTAACTTATCGTTAAAGGACTGAAAAGAGTAAAACCACCTTTTTTCATAGAAGCCATCAGTTCCTTTAATGAGGCAACAGAATCAGAACCTGCCACTGAAGAAATACAACGTTCACAAGCTTTTTACAGCTATCAGGAAGCCTAGACCTACAGTTCACACACTTTCCTTTTTTTTTTCTTAGGTTTGTCAGCCCAGGAAACAAGCAGAGGGGAAAAAGCATATAAGGAAAATACTTTCTCACTGAATGTGATAAAACAACCAAATCCCTGCTCTGTTACCTCTCATATATTGTAATCAGGAGAGACCTATATCTTGGGAGCAGCGTTGGAATTGGATGCAGCTGCTGGATCAGTCTGAGCGGGTGATCCATCTGTAGGGACGTCCATGAGGACAAACCCCTAGCAGGCAGGGAAGGCTGCTGTAATAAAGGAGCTCCGATCCCGCGTGCCACGCCGCTAATCCAGGAGCTTGCCTGTGTGTACCAGCAGAGCTCCCAGTGCCTCTAGCAGCGGTCGCCCAGACAGCCCATCCTCGCACGGCTAGGTCGGAATAAAAGTTCCAGAAATGCATCCTGCCACTTCCAAGTTTGGGCACCGTCTTGACACTTCACCGGAAGTGTGACATCCGACGCCATTTTGGTATACCTTGCGAGGAGTATGAACATCAGGGAGCCAACTCCCACCCATCCTCTCCTCCTATGTCCATCCTGGCAGGACACACTGCAGACCTGAGGGGAGTGGGAGTTGCCTGTTTAAAGTAAAACACGGCAAGTAAACCACAATCTACAGAAAAAAAAAAGGGAAAACCTTTTCAATAGGAAAAAATATAGCAGACAGCCACAACTTAGTCTAGCCATATTCCAAAAAGGGGGTCCACCAACCACAGTTATCAGACTAATGGAAAAAAAATAAACATTTCGGTGTGCACTTCCTGGAGGCCCTGGAAACACAAAGCCTTTTTAAATTGTGTCTGATTTGTGTTTTTTGTAGAAGGCGGAGCAAATCATCTCTCAAGTAGCTGTCCTGGAAGATGAAGGGGGAAAATGTTTTTTACATTTATTTACAAATATGTGAAAAGTGTGGGGGGCATTTTTTATTCAGCCCCTTATACTCTGATACCCCCTAACTAAAATCTAGTGGAACCAATTGCCTTCAGAAGTAACCTAATTGGTAAATAGAGTCCACCTGTGTGTAATTTTTATCTCAGTATAAATACAGCTGTTCTGTGAAGCCCTCAGGTTTGTTATTGAACCTTGGTGAAAAAACGGCATCATGAAGGCTAAGGAACACACCAGACAGGTCAGGGATAAAGTTGTGGAGAAGTTTTAAAGCAGAGTTAGGTTATAAAAAAGTATATATCCCAAGCTTTGAATATCTCACGGAGAACTGTTCAATCCATCATCGGAAAATGGAAAGAGTATGGCACAACTGCAAACCTACCAAGACATGGCCGTCCACCTAAACTGACAGGGCGGGCAAGGAGAGAATTAATCAGAAGAATCCAAGAGATCCATGGTAACTCTGGAGGAGTTGCAGAGATCCACAGCTCAGGTGGGAGAATCTGTCCACAGGACAACTATTAGTCGTGTTCTCTACAAATCTGACCTTTATGAGTGGCAAGAAGAAAGACATTGGTGAAAGAAAGTCATAAGAAGTTCCATTTGCAGTTTGCGAGAAGCCATGAAGGGGACACAGCAAACATGTGGAAGAAGGTGCTCTAGTCAGATGAGACCAAAATTTTGGCCTAAAATAGGGCTGCAACTAACAATTTTTTTCATAATCGATTAGTTGGCCGATTATTGTTTCGATTAATCGGTTAATAACCTTAGGAAAAAGTGTGGTGTATAATTTAGTTAATATGTAAAGTTTTTTAAAAAAAGGCAATTTATTCTTAAATATCTTTATGCAGTGGTAAATATAAATAACGAACTATATGTTTGGGGAGCAAAATATCTAATTCACTCTGAGAATAACAGACAGAAGAGATATACTGTATATAAGAGTTGATATATTGACTATATTGATCCGTGTGGCCAGCATAAGGCTCAGTACACACCTATGCAGTTTGCTTTTGATCTGTTTCTGCAGTGCTTTTTGCCATGCGTTTTGATTTTTGCGCACATGATCTTGCTGCGATTTGCGTTTTTGCAATTTTTTTGGCCAATTTGTTTTTGGGCAGATTAAAAAACACAAATTGCTGCAAAAACGCATTACATGCTTTTCTGCAGCTTCTCCATTGAAGTATTTTGAACCAAAAAAACACCGTTTTGCGCTTAAAAGTCCCTGACCCTTTCCAAATACACAGCGGCTGAAAAAGCATAGATGTGAACTTGTCCCGTAGGAAAACCTGTAAATGAACTGCAGTGCGTTTCTGCAAAAAGCACCAAAAACACATAGTTGTTAACCAGGTCTAAGACGTTTAGTAACATAATGGGGTTAAAAAAACTAAAATTAGCCCTTTATAGTACAAAAAAAAGCAAATAATCACTACTGTAAGGGGTTCATTTTTTTTTATTGTAGAACTGTGAAAGTAATATTTACAGTAGTGATTATTTGCTCTTTTTGTATTATAAAGGGCTCATTTTAGGTTTTTTTTAACCCCATTATGTTACTGGTCGATTAATCGATTATGAAAATAGTAATCGATTAATTTCATAATCGATTAGTTGACGATTAATCGATTAGTTGTTTCAGCCCTAGCCTAAAAGCAAAATGCTATGTGTGGCAGAAAACTAACACTGCACATCACCCTGAACACACCATCCCAACCGTGAAACATGGTGGTGGAAGCATCATTCTGTGGGGATGCTTTTCTTCAGCAGGGACAGGGAAGATGGATGGAGCCAAATACAGGATGCTGTTCAGACACTCTCCAATTTGACAGAGCTTGAGCTATTTTGCAAAGAAGAATCGGCAAAATGTCCCTCTCTAGATGTGAAAAGCTGGTAGAGACACCCCAAAAAGACCTGCAGCTGTAATTGCAGTGAAAGGAGGTTCTTCAAAGTATTGACTCAGGGGGGCTGAATACAAATGTACCCCACACTTTTCACATTTTATTTGTAAAAAAATTGAAAACCATTTTCCTTCTACTTCACAATTATGTGCCATTTGTGTTGGTCTGTCACATAAAATCTCAATAAAACACATTTATGTTTTTGGTTGTAACATGACAAAATGTGGAAAATTTCAAGGGGTATGAATACTTTTTTGAGGCACTGTAGCATAAAAACAAGCCTTATATTGCATTCAGTAAACTGCTACGCTGCTCCACCGCTCTCCACCTCCAATAGGTACAATTCCCAGGATAACTTGGGCACTGGTCCCTTTAAGTCTCCGGTGCATTCGCTCAGCCACATGTTAGAACTGCTATCAGTTCCAGCAATTTCTCCTCTTTGCTTCGTACCACCTGCGTCTATTGTGACACATGGCTGCACAGACACAATCGCTGTGTCCCAGCGTGACACCCTGGGCGTGTTCGGAGCCTAAAGCTGACCATACACTATACACTTTGATCATGCAATCTCCTTTAGTTCCGGTTGGGATTGGGGGGGGGGGGGGAGGTTTTACCACTGATCCAAGTGCTGCAATGCAAGTTTTCTAGTCCCTTGCGTTTGTCTGCTGGATCCTAAGGGGACCCCTCCCATCCAGTAGGACGTATCCACGTCATGCAGGCATTGACGTAGACACCTGAAGAAGGACCCGAAGAGAAGACTTAGAACTGTAGCATCACTTGTCCATTGCTTAAAGCAGAACAGTACTCTCCTTTACTCCAGCACTGCGGTATCCCAGAGCTCCCTCAATGGCCACTGACCTCCTTCGGTTGGTCTTAATCCGGCTACTGATCTTCTCATGTATTCATTGGCCAGGCTGAAATGACATCACTCCGGCGCATGTGCAGTAGTTTAGGGATCGACCGATTATCGTCGCGCGATGTTCACTTGTTTAGAAGTATCGGTCAAAAAACTGACCGATATTGCTTCACGGTGTTTTACCGGGGTCATGCATGCAGCTGCATGCATCACCCCAGTACCGTTCTGTAGAGCGCACGGTCGGCTTTATTGTAATAACAACCGACACGGCTCAGCAGCCGCTCGGCTGTTATTACAAGCAGCAGGAAGGGGACCTCTCCCGTTTCACGTCCGCCGGCTGGTCAAAGACCCAAGCAAAGCCGATGCTTCATTCGGTTCTCGGATCTAGTACTCTGGAAGCGATGTCATGACATCACTTCCCGGATTACTAGCATCTTAAAGGTGCCAGTTTTTAAAAAAACAGGGATGAGTGGGTGTGGTAAAGGTCATTATTTTCTTTTAAAAATAACAAACCTGTTATACTTGCCTGCTCTGTGCAGTGCTTTTTTCAGAGCAGTCTGGATCCTTCTCTCCTGCCAAACAGCTTGCTGTGGTGTGGTGGCAGCCGGGCCGCTGCTCTGTGTGTGTCCGTTCAGACACAGAGCCACGGTTCGGCCCCACCCCCTCCTCATTGGCTCACTGACATTGGTGACCGTAGCAGGAGCCAGTGTCGCCACGCTGCCGTCTTGACCAATGAGTGGGGAGAGTCCCGGGCAGACGAGACACTCCTGCCACAATGCTGGATCTGGATGGGGCTCATGTAAGTATTAGGGTGGCTGCTGCACACAGAAGGATTTTTATGTTAATGCATTCAAATAAAAAAAACGTGACTATTTACAATCATTTTAATGAAGCGCAAGTCCGATGATGTCACAGCACCTGTAGTTCATTGTTTACCTCTGTACAGACCTGGGGCTTGGGATGTAAACAATGCAGGAGCTTGTGCACTGCACCCAGGGCACACTGTTCATGGGTGCACTGCACCCGGGGCACACTGTTCATGGGTGCACTGCACCCGGGGCACACTGTTCATGGGTGCACTGCACCCGGGGCACACTGTTCATGGGTGCACTGCACCCGGGGCACACTGTTCATGGGTGCACTGCACCCGGGGCACACTGTTCATGGGTGCACTGCACCCGGGGCACACTGTTCATGGGTGCACTGCACCCGGGGCACACTGTTCATGGGTGCACTGCACCCGGGGCACACTGTTCATGGGTGCACTGCACCCGGGGCACACTGTTCATGGGTGCACTGCACCCGGGGCACACTGTTCATGGGTGCACTGCACCCGGGGCACACTGTTCATGGGTGCACTGCACCCGGGGCACACTGTTCATGGGTGCACTGCACCCGGGGCACACTGATCATGGGTGCAACGCTCTGTAGACCTGAATGCATATATTTTCTTTTATCCCTGTGCTTGCATGGATTTTTTTATTTAATTTTTTTGTTGGGTAAACTGTAGCTGCAAAACCTATTAATAAAAATGTAATAATTTGCAGCTTAGCAGTCCTGAGATGTGACAGCTGTTTGTTTTCATTTTTCAGAACATTCTTTATCAGCAAGTACAGAAAATACCTATTGATCCTGCGATAAATGCAGTTCCCCATTACTTCCCGTAAACTATAAGGATTTCACAAACCTGAAAAAGAAAATGGTGTTATCGGCATTTTGCCGATAAGAGAAAAAGTTGCAGATAATGGCGACGAAAACGCATGCGATTTTTTTTTTTTTTTTTTTTTTTTTTTTTTCCCCCTGTACTTATGGTGTTTTTCATAGGTTATGTGACTCAAAAAAGTAACACGGGTGCATTTTATTGATGCGTTTTTTAATGCATTTCAATGAGAAGGTGCAGTTTTTTTTTTTTTTTTTTTTTTTTTTTTTTTTTAAACTGACCAAAAATGCAGCAAGCAAGATTTTGAACACACAACAGAAGTGCAACTGATCAGTATAAAGACATAGAAATTACCCACTTGAGGTCCGGGCCATAGCCCAATGACGGCCACAGCGCAGACCTCAATTTCCGGGAGGCCGTCATAGGACGTCCTCCCCTGTGCACACGCCCCGCGCGCACCCTGCAGGGCACGCGGTGCGCGCGCTGTGATCACCGAGTCACGAAGACTCGGGTGATCACCGATCCGAGGAAGGGGACGATCCCGGCCCCTTACCCATGTGATCAGCTGTCAGCCTATGACAGCTGATCACATGATGTAAACAAAAGCTCGGAAATCGTTTTTTTTTTTTTTTGTCAGCGTGAGGAGGAAAAAAGCCGATCACCGGCTTATGTTAAAGGGACATCGGTCCCGAAGAGAAAGGGGGCACATCTGTCTCATCTGTGCCTGCCAGTGCCACCTGCCAGTGCCCATGAGTGCCACCTATCAATGCCCACCAGTGGTGCCCATCAGTGCCGCCTCATCAGCGTACATCATTGAAGGAGACAAATTACCTGTTTGCAAAATTTTATAACAAAATATAAAAAAATATAAATTTTTTTTTTTTTTTTTTTTTTTTTTAAATTCGGTCTTTTTAAATTTTTTTAACAAAAAATAAAAACCACAGAGGTGATCAAACAGTACCAAAAGAAAGCTCTATTTGTGGGGAAAAAAATGATAAATTTCATTTGTGTACAGTGTTGTATGACCGCGCAATTGTCATTCAAAGTGTGACAGTGCTAAAAATTGGTCTGGACAGGAGGGGGGGGGGGGGGGTTTAAGTACCCAGTAAGCAAGTAGTTAAAGGGATACTTTTTTTTTTTTTTTTTTGCGCTAAAGGTGCCAATAATGGCCAACAATAAATTCATATTCATTTAAATTCATGATATTAACTAAAAAAGTTGAATAGAATACAATTATGTATTGGATATTTTTTTAAAAACTCATTTCAGTTTTCGGCCAAGTGCACCCTGCATTTTTTGGTACCAAAATCCTTTTATCTTTTATTTAAACCCCTAACGCCATCCGTCCACCATGTAGTAAAGATGAATCCAGGCAGACATGTCTGAAGTCCAGCATGTGCCAGAACTTTGGCTGCCCCTATAGCTACAGTGGGGAAATGAGTGTAGACGTGACTATACAGGAAGTGGGATGTTCCTGGCGGGATCACTGGGTGAAAATGCCTGGAAAAAAAAAAATAGAAAATGAACACAGCCGCAACATCTAAGAACTGTTAAGTCGCAATATATTGTTGGGTTTCGATATACCTTGAAGGCCCCAAGGCAGTGCCAATCTGTATTCCCATTTTGAAGGACTGTGTTCATCCGCCTGGGATGCGCAGGTGTCCCATGCAGGGGCGTTCAGGCAGCCTGTTCAAATTAATGACGGACTGCCTGGACCTGCACAGATCTATGTGCACATCCCAGAGAGTACATCTGTGTGGCACCGGTACTCGGATCAGAACGTATTCTGCATCTTGATCCATACTTCAGACTTGCACAGATGTACACTCAGGGATGCGTGTGGCAGTCTGGTCCTTGCATTGTCATTAATATGACCAGGCTGCCTGCATGAGAAACCTGTGCATCCCCGGGGGGCTGAGGATGGCCCTTTGTATGGGCATAAGGATCCGTACACCCGTGTGAATGAGACCTAAAGCTCAATTCTAACCAGATTTAAGAGCTCACCAAGGTGTTATCAGAGACTGCTTTGTGCGTTCAAAATGCTTTTCCTGTAATAAGAACGCCGCTCAGGATTCCCTTTTTGTCCTATTGAGATGAGCGCCTCAGGGCCGTCATCCACACTGCACCATTGAGGTGAATGGCGGGGGGGAAAGTCCTGACCTGTGTTTTGAGACCGGTATATACAGCGCCCGTCTACATGAACTCTTAGCTCTGTGATCCCTTTTAGGAACACTTTTCACTTCCTTTCTTTTCCTCGTGATATCAGGGGCAACATATGTCACCAGGACAGGAAAGGTACAAACTGGCAGTGATTTAAAAAGATTATCAAAAAGTTTACCCACCCGAGAAAGGGAAAATCTCCCCACTAGGGACTCGGACAGCAATAAAAAAAAAAAATGTGTTTTAACGAAGTGCACTTAATGAAAATGTTGGTGCAGAAACTGAAAATACAGGATGCACTTGGCTGAAAACCAAATGAGTTTTTAAAAAAAATTATATATTTTGTAAAAATCAAAAAAAAAAAAAAATCCCAATAGGCCTATATTGATTGGTTTGCGCAAAAGTTATAGCGTCTACAAACTAAGGGATTTATTTTTACTTTTATTTATTTTTTTTAACTGGTAATGGCGATCAGTGACTTATAGCGGAACTTCGATATTGTGGCAGACAAATCGGACACTTGACATATTTGACACTAATACAGTGATCAGTGCTAAAAAAAATATGCACTGTTACTGTACTAATGACACTGGCTGGGAAGGGGTTAACATCAGGGGAGATCAAAGGGATAACTAGGTGCGTGCCTAGCCCAGTGATGACGAACCTTGGCACCCCCAGATGTAGAGGAACCACGTTTCCCATGATGCTCAACTACACTGCAGAGTGTCTGAGCATCATGGGAAATGTAGTTCCAAAACATCTGGGGTGCCAAGATTCACCATCACTGGCCTAGCCTGTGCTTTCTCGCTGTGTGGGAGGTGCTTTTGCTATAGGAAGACATGGATCCATGTCCCTTTTTGCAGGAACACAGGATCAATACCTTCTTTCCTACTGACAGAACGGCAATCTGCCTTGTTTACATAGGCAGACCGCTGTTCTGCCCCTGTGTATTGTATAATCGGCAGATGTGTGTGATCACAGCAGGAGCAGGTCGCCGGCAGCGTGCGTGCGTGCTCCCCCTCCCCCCCCCCCCCACCCCCAGACCTGGAAGTGTCCGATCACGTACTAGGCATGTAGGTATGTGATCTGGCACAGAGCTGCCGCAGTATATATATACGGTAGGTGGTCAGCAAGTGGTTAATTCATATCATGATTTTAAAGGAATATGAATTTATCATCGGCCAATTATTGCACCTTTTTAGCGCAAGAAAAATATATCCCTTTAAATTCTATGCAGGTCTACACGCTGGTCGGTTGCGCTTCCATTGTGGTGGTAAAATTCCACGCTTTCTGCATTTTGTTATATTTTTGATGCGGTTAAATTCACATGACCCATGAAAAACGCACCATAAACACTGTAAAATCGCATTGATTTTTTGTTTTTTCTCAGCAGCAAAATGCTGATGACACCATTTTCGGCTGATGTGTTTCCACTGCCGAAATTTTGGTGCAGCTCCTAGTTTTAACCCCTCCATACATCCTTAATATAAGGCTTTAGCTGCATATGGCCTTCAGCAACGTCTGTTATTACTTGTGATTTATTAAATCTGGAGATTTGGTAATTGATCAATTTCAGTTCTTGTTGATGTGCCTGATTGCAGGAAATCCATGTAATGCTTATTAATGAATCTCTGAGAATCGGACAAATCTTTTTGCTTAATGCTTATCTTTTAGAAATTTAAAAAAAAAATGCATTTTACCCGGTATATTTATTCATTCACTTGTTACTATCTGTTGATATCAGGGCTTCGCAAATTTGCTTTGAACCTAGCAGCCAGTTTTCTTGTTTTTGTTTTTTCTTGTTTTTTCTTGTTTTTGTTTTTGTTTTTTCTTGTTTTTTCTTGTTTTTGTTTTTTCTTGTTTTTGTTTTTTCTTGTTTTTGTTTTTTCTTGTTTTTGTTTTTTCTTGTTTTTGTTTTTTCTTGTTTTTGTTTTTTCTTGTTTTTGTTTTTTCTTGTTTTTGTTTTTTCTTGTTTTTGTTTTTTCTTGTTTTTGTTTTTTCTTGTTTTTGTTTTTTCTTGTTTTTGTTTTTTTTTATTTATTTTTTTTTACTTAAGCTTTATTTTCAACAACGACCCCCCCCCCCTCTTATGTAGCTCTGATGTGTATTTTTACAGATGCACGACAGAGGTATAGACACGGAGGTGCCAGTATGTGAAGAAAGGGGGGAGAGAAAAAAAAACAAAAAACTTTAGCTCTGCTGCAGAGTGGATTTGATTTTAAATCACTAGTAAAAAAGGCTTGATTTAAATCAACTCTATTTTAAATCATCTTTTTTAAAGAGCGACTGTCTCTGTCCTGCAGTGGCTCCTCCCCCCCCGCTGTTGACTCTCCGACAGTCCCATTCACTTTTAATGGGACGGCTGGTGATGGCGGCAGTGACACAACAAGGTGAGGGACGCAGCGACAGCAGGGGAGTGGATGCCCGCTGACGGGCGCTGCCATGATGGATCTGAAATGACAGGTGCTCTTTAAAATGTAAGGACTCGTTCTTGCTGGTAGTTAGAATCTTTAATATTTAACAGCGATATAAGAACCAATTTAATTATACAGTTTGTAGTGTACATAGATTTGCAAAACAATGGGATAAAGGCATATTCCTGAACTTTGTTTTATCTCGTGGTTACTGTGAAATTGTGTGGCTGCATCAATGCAGTGCATGTTATCTCAGCTTGCAGAGCTTGGATTCATTGAATGAGTTTACCAAAAATGTAAATATTGCAGAACATGGAGCCTCATGCTACATAACTAAGCTCCATTTTATGGTGATTAAACTAAATTGATGTATTTTAAATAAATTATATTTAATTTCATACACCCTGCTCTGCTTTTTTTTTTTTTTTTTTTCTCAACTGGGCACTTTTACCCCCTTCCCCCAATTTTCAGCTTTCAGCGCTGTCACACTTTGAATGACAATTGTGAGGTCATACAACACTGTACCCAAATTAAATTTTTATAAATTTTTTTTTTTGAGACCCGAAAGTGCTTTTTTTTTGGTGGCATTTAATCACCACTGGGGTGGCCATCACAGAGCGTGCCCAATACATGCGTGGGTGGCGGGGGGGGAGCAGGGTTATGGGAAGGCATCAATAGACTCGCTCCCAGAACTAGCTGACTGCGCAGTCGGCAACCAGCTGCCTGCGTCTGGAACTGCATGTCTGGGACGTCGGGCAATAGGACGCACATTCTAGTCGACCTGGGATATGTCGAGCCCTGGTTGATACAGGGGGGAGATTTACTAAAACTGGAGCACACAGAATGTGGTGCAGCTGTGCATAGCTCGTTCCCTCCCCAACTCCCTCCTTACTGGCTGTGATTAAAAGCAAGGAACAGCCAGTAAGGCTCCCACTGCTGTCTCTCAGCCAATGAAGAAGCAGAAACACGGGAGAGCAGCCGCTCTTGTGCACATCACAGGATCGGGATTGGGCTCTGGTAAGCATTGGGGGGGGGGGGGGTGTTTGCACACTGAAGGTTTTTTTTACTTTTATGCATAGAGTGCATGGGTAGAGTTTGGTGAAGGGAGGAGCATGTCCTCTATATAGTGTTACATATTCTTTTACATGTGTGTTTTTTTTTGATTTTTCAACCGCACAACGGAATTGCTTTAACACAATTGGTCATTGGAAGATTATTCTGCAAGTGGCCAGTGGTAGTACTACAAAAAATTTTTTACCTTTTAATCATTCGAAATTGTACTGCAGACAAGTTAATGTGGCAGTACAAGGAGTAGAAGTCATTTTACTCATACTATTCTAATAGGAGTTCCTGATTCTCTGTACTGGAGCTGCATATGTTACATGAAACAAGGATGTACCATGCTGGGTAATACTTGGCTGTGTGCACACGTTCCTGGATTCTCTCTCTCGTTCTCTCGTTCTCTCGCTCTCGCGCTCTCTCTCTCTCGCGCTCTCTCTCTCGTTCTCTCGTGTTCTCTCTCTCGTGTTCTCTCTCTCTGTTCTCTCGTGTTCTCTCTCTCTCGTTCTCTCGTGTTCTCTCTCTCTCGTTCTCTCGTGTTCTCTCTCTCTCGTTCTCTCGTGTTCTCTCTCTCTCGTTCTCTCGTGTTCTCTCTCTCTCGTTCTCTCGTGTTCTCTCTCTCTCGTTCTCTCGTGTTCTCTCTCTCTCGTTCTCTCGTGTTCTCTCTCTCTCGTTCTCTCGTGTTCTCTCTCTCTTCGTTCTCTCGTGTTCTCTCGTTCTCTCGTGTTCTCTCGTTCTCTCGTGTTCTCTCTCTTCTCGTTCTCTCGTGTTCTCTCTCTCTCGTTCTCTCGTGTTCTCTCTCTCTCGTTCTCTCGTGTTCTCTCTCTCTCGTTCTCTCGTGTTCTCTCTCTCTCGTTCTCTCGTGTTCTCTCTCTCTCGTTCTCTCGTGTTCTCTCTCTCTCGTTCTCTCGTGTTCTCTCTCTTTCGTTCTCTCGTGTTCTCTCTCTTTCGTTCTCTCGTTCTCTCGTTCTCTCGTGTTCTCTCGTTCTCTCGTGTTCTCTCGTTC
>JBBGZY010002487.1:0-162500 GCA_037952925.1 Lithobates clamitans
CTTTTAAATATGATTCAACGCCCCCTAAAACAAACGGTTGATAATAATACTGGAATCTGACAGTTACCTCTTTATGATTGCACTGGGAATTTGATAAATACAGCTTGCCTAGGCTACCCCATTTAAAAGTCAACCTCTGAAATGCTTTGTGAATGTACTACACACATTTCGCATGCCTTTGTAGAGATATCACTATTTATTTCCAAAGGAGATTGACAATGACCTTGACAAAAAAAAAACTAAAATATAACATTACACAAAAGAATAATGAGCACAATCTAAATGATTGCCTTCGCTTAAGTAAATGATACGCTTAGGATGTCATGGAGGGTTGCTTTGGCCTCCGTCTGCTTGAAAGCCCAGGTATGCAAGGCCATAGGAAGCACTGCCAGAACAAGGTCAGCTAGAGCCCAGGTGGAACATGCTAACATGACAAAAAATCCGCTACCCCCCCCAAAAAAATTACCGCTAATCTGCATGTTTAATGGTGCTTCTCAGGGGATCAGGAAGGAATATTTTGCCCTGCTGTAGCTAATTGGATCATGCTTTGCTGGGGTTTTTCGGCCTCCTCTGGATAAAGTGTGGGTATAGGATTGTGTATATGAGATTGTGTCTGTTTTTTTTCTATTGGTTGAGCTAGATGGACTTTTTTCAACTTAACTATGTAACTTTGTGACTATGTATGCTTATCTCAAATCCTCTCATTTTACATATGCCCCCAGCACAATCCCCCCCCCCCCCCAAAAAAAAAGAAATTTCCCCTTCCTAGTACAAATCCTGTACCCCTCAAATTTCCCCTCCAAGCACAAATTCCCTTCCCCAATCTCCCAGCCTAGCACAAATCCCTCCAAAGTTCCCCTTTTAGCACAAAGGGCCTCTTCCCAAAAAAAATTCTCATCCTAGCACAAATGGCCCCCCCCCCCCACCATAATATCTTTTCTAGCACAAACCCCCCAAATCCCCCATCTCCCATTTTATCAGAAAAACTCCCCCCACGCACCACCACTTATAGCACACCTCCCCACAAATTCTCCCTCCTAGAACAATTCTTACCTCCTACCACACCCCACACCCCCCCAAATTCCCCTCTCAACACAAATCCCCCCCCCCCCAATCAATCTCCTTGTGGTGCCTGCAAACCTCACATTATACCACAGAGTCCCAGGGTGGCTGTCCCTTCTGCCCACCCCCCTGTCCCAGCCCTGATAGGAAGCAATCAAAAGGGTGCGTGTGATAAATGGGAATGGCTGGACAGAGACAAAGCAAAGATGAATGATTGAGAGGAACAACAAAAGAAAAATAGAAAGAAAGCCTGAAAAACAAGTAAAGGGAACCCTCAACCAAATGTGACAGCATTAAATAATTAAAGTTCATGCACGGTGACATAAGACTGTCTCGGGTGACTTGGTGGACAAATCTTGTCCTTGCTCATCTGTGCAATGAAAAAAAAAATCATAAATTCATTTCAGATACAGCAACGCATCCTTATCGTCAGTGATGTATCATAAAGATACCTATAAAATGAATCCAGAGAGGTAAAATGGGCAATTTATATGTATCTGGGAGCTAAATCATTTCTTTCGCAGTAAGATCTCACACTCCAATACCACGCTCATTACATGTTTGATGCAAATAATTTAAAACTGGGACAAAACGATTCGCTATCCCCAACTGGTGATCCTCATAATGAATAAATTAAATCAGTTTATTACATTATTTGGATGTGCAGTTTATTAGACCTTTAGGGTTGGAGGGTGGGGGGGGTGGTAGCAAAGAGCCATGGTGCTATTTATTCCAGTTTGGGATACTCTATTCCTAAATGGTTTTTATATAAAGCCTACAGCTATATGATTATAAATTTTAAAAAAAATGTAAATTATCTCATGCAGTGCAGTAAATACCTCTGCTGTGATGCGAAAGCAGCTACTAATCATGCTGCACAGTGAAAGGTTCAGCAAGTATCATTAGAACGCAATGCATTGCTGTGCATTAAGGTCGTCGAGGTAAGGCAAAATGTGAATAGAAAATATTACTGCGCTAACTCTAAAACAAAAATGACAAAGCTGCTACATTAACAATGTGGCAAGAGTGCTGAGTGAATTCTAAGTGAAAGTGAATGATATAAAATGTAGTGCTAAAGAATAAACATAAATCCGTATGTGAGTGAATAATACAGAAATCAAACATACAAAAATAATGGAAATGTGGAAAAGTCCAATGTCTATGAAGGTCCTAAAAAGGACCAATAGGAGTCCACCACCAAATAGTGACTAATCAAGGATGGAATACACGGGCACTGTCCGGCAGCAAGGGCATCAAAGGTGGTGCATCTTCAACCACAAAAAAAGGGAAAAGTATATGTACTCTTACCGGAACAGGTGGACTCGAATGTCAGCAACAACGAGTCATAAAGTCAAGGATGCCGAGGATCGGCAGGCCAACGAAACTCCAAGGAACCAAGGACCTCCAAACATGACTCCAAAGGGTGTTGTAGACAGCCACTAAACCGGACCTCAGATGTTGAGAACACCAGAGCTGGAACTTGGGCGCAGAAGGTCGGACTGGACCACAAAGGAACTCTCATCGGGGAGTTTATGCAAAGAAAAAATGCCGTTTAGGAGAAATGTCTGAATGAATTTTCAGTCAGCTCTGTGATTCAAAAAATGCAGCCTCGGCATCCTTGTCTTTATGACTCGTTGTCGCTGACATTCGAGTCCACCTGTTCCGGTAAGAGTAGATAGATAAACTTCTCCTGTTTTTTGGTTGAAGATGCACCACCTTTGATGTCCTCACTGCCGGACAGTGCCAGTGTATTCCATCCTTGATTAGTGTCAGAAACCATGAATCAGACCGAGACAGAAGTACAGTTAATCACACTTTTTTATTAATAATAAAAAGGTAAACAGGGTAAGAGTAGTCAATACATAGCCAGAGTTCAGTAACCAGATTGGGTAGTCAGCCAATGCCAATGTCAGAGAGCCAGAGATCAACGTAGTAGTACAGCAAGCAGGATCAGAAGCCAGAAGGGACGTCAGCCGAGCAAGTCTTCAACAGGAACGCAGGAGAAAGTCTTTGAGTTGTGACCAAAGGCGAAGGCAGAGGTGAAGTGAGCTGGACGGCTTTAAGTAGCCAGGACTGACGAGCAGATCATCAACAGCTGAGTCACTGTGGAGAGAAAGGAGCTGGCAATTAGCCGACAGCTGAGCGGCCAGCTCAGAGAAGGAAGGGCTGAGGCCAGCCCTCACAATTAGTCACTATTTGCTGGCAGACTCATATTGGTCCTTTTTAGGACCTTCATAGGCATTGGACTTTTCCACATTTCCATTATTTTTGTATGTTTGATTTCTGTATTATTCACTCACATACAGATTTATGTTTATTCTTTAGCGCTACATTTTATATCATTCACGTCGAGGTAAGGCAGCCCACTCATTCTTTTTTTCTCAGTGCAGCGCACCTCAACATATGACATGTGCACCGCGTTCCACTGAAGTGCGGCTGTGCTGACTATCACTGTAGTAAAAGAATTAGGGTGAGATTTACCGCCAGTTACCGGGGCGCATAAATGTAAATGAGCCCTTAATTATCCTAGACATATTCACTGCACAGTAACCAAAACCATCAAAATACACTACACCGGGAGATATATTGATATAAAAAGGTGACATCTAGGCACGTTCTGTTACTATTATTATTATACAGGATTTATATAGTGGTGCTTTACAACATGAGGGCAGACAGCACAGTTACATTTCAATACAGGAGGAATCAGAGGCCCCTGCTTGTTAGAGCTTACAATATAAAAGGGATGCTCAGGTGATACAAAAGATAATAACTGTAGGGGATGAGCTGATGGAGAGGATGAAAGTACAGTTGTTAGGTGGAGGCCGGATAGGCTTCTCTGATGAGAAGAGTTTTCATGGATCGCCTCAAAGTGGACAAAGTAGGAGATAGTCGGACAGCTTGAGGTGGGGAGTTCCTTAGGATAGGAGAGGCTTGGAAGAAGTCCTGAAGATGAGCGTGGGAGAAGGTGACAAGGGAGCTAGAGAGCAGGAGATCTTGGGAGGAGTGAGGAGAACAATTTTGTTGGTATTCTGAGACTAGACTTCATGCTTTGCTGGGGTCTTTTGCCTTCCTTTGGAACAGCTGTGTATATAAGATTGTATAATTATCCCCCCCCCCTCTTTTATTGGTTGAACTTGATGGACTTGTGTCTTTTTTCAACCAGACTAACTATGTAACTAGGTTAGTGAGGTAGCTGGGGGCAGAGTTGTGGATGGCTGTGTAAGTTGTTAGTATTTATTTATTTTTTAAATCAGAACCAAGTTTATTAACAACCTTTAACGGTACAATAAACAATGCTCATTCCGAAGTATTACATTTATACAATACCTTCAGATAATACAAAGTACCGTGTTTCCCCCCCCAAAAAAGCCCGGGTCTTGTATTAATTTTGGCAGCCAAAAACACAGTAGGGCTTATTTTCAGGGTAGGGCTTGCCATTTAATGTGCTGTCTTCTCGCCCCCTCTCCCTCCCTGCCTGGCAGGAATCCCCAATGTGAAGTGAAGTAAAAGTGGTTGTAAACTGCAAGAATCCTCTCTATTACACTAGTATATATTATGAAAAAGGTGTGCGTTTCTGTAATTGGTTGTGTCACATACCTTCTTATAGCGCCGCTCTGCGCTTCCATAGCCCGCCGGAGCACTCTTCCACGATCAGAGCATTGCAGAGGGAGGGCGGCCGAGATCCCCCCGCTGACAGGCAGGAGAAGAGAAGGAGATCAGCTGAGCGCCGATATATCGGCGCTGTATATTAAAAGGTATTTGACTACAGATTAGATTACAGAAACACACACACTAGGGCTGATTTTCGAGGTAGGGCTTATATTGCAGCCCTCCTGAAAAATCAGGGTAGGTCTTATTTTCAGGAAAACGCGGTAGAATAATGTTCTTGTACATAGCCAAAGCAGGTTTAGAAAACAGACTGAACCTGAGATGTCATTAGTCTTTATACCTCACAGTGTATGCATCCCTAGATATGGTATTTAGGAAGACATTCTCATCATATCTCTTCCCCAGTACTTTAAATTAAACTCCCTCCAAGGGTGAGGACACACTGAGCGGTTGAGTTCCCGTGTTAAGTCAGTAGCCTATCAAGAATTAGGTCTAATGGAGCCAAGCCAAGGGTAGCTAGCCAGCATCCCCAGATCTTATTGAACCGGGTCGGGCTGCCTATATGCTGATATATCAAGCGCTCATATCTCAAAGTTAATCCCATATTGGCTAACCACATCTCTAAAGTTGAAGAGGTTTGAGAGATCCAATGTTGCAAGATCAGCTTTCAAGCTTAGAACAGTGCTCTGGACATATTTGTCCGTTATAACTTCATCCAATATACCCAAAAACCTCATCAATACTGGGCACTTTTACCCTTCCTTCCCAGACCAATTTTCAGCTTTCAGCGCTCTCGCACTTTCAATGACAATTGCGCGGTCATGCAATGCTGTACCCAAATGAAATTTTTATCATTTCAATCACACAAATAGAGCTTTCTTTTGGTGGTATTAATTCACAACTCTGTTTTTTATTTTTTGCGATATAAGTGAAAAAAAAGCGGAAATTTGGAAAAAAAACAATATTTTCTTCTTTTTATCTTAAAAGAAATCCAATAAAATCGAATTTTGTCATAAATTTAAGCCAAAATGTATTCTGCTACATGTTTTTGGTAAAAAAAAAATCCTGTTAAGTGTATAATAGTTTGTTTGTGTGATCACGGACAGATGTACGCAAATGATCATGTACAGATGTGCGCAGGTGATCACGGACATATGTGTGCAGATAATCATTGGGGCATGTGATTTTACCGTTACATATGTGGGGGACAGGTGTTTTTACTATGTGGGGACATGTGTGTTAACTTTGTGTGTTTACACTGTGGGGACACTAGACTGGTGATCAGTGAGTAAAAAGCTGTAAAAAACAGCTCATACTCACTGATTACCAGCCGGCTGCAGCGATCCTCTCTCCTCTCCTCACTGACAACTTCTGTGTGAGGAGAGGAGAGCTGATTGCCTAGCAACCAGCTCTGTATTTACATCACATGACGGCTCTGATTGGACACGGCCGTCATGTGAGCAGGAGGCAATCACAGAACCCTCCTGCCGATCGGGTGGCACGAGCGCATCGGGTTCGCGCCGCTGCGCGGGCACGAGCGCCCGCGATCCCGCTCCTTCTGAGGGACGTTCCTGAACGTCCATTCAGAAGGAGAGAAGCCTAAACCCTAAACCGTGCTTAACTACTTCCCACCCGGCCACTGTACATAAGCGGCCGGGTGGGAAGTAGTTAAGCACGGTTTAGGGTTAAGAGAGACGGTTACTTGAAAAGTATTGTTGATGGTGTTTGCTATGCCAGTTCAAAAGAGGTGCTATGCCAAAGGAGATGTATTAGGTCCCCCTTGCATCTCGCACACAATGAGTCTGGGTGGAGTCCAAGAGCAAACAATTTAAGTGGGGTCCAATGAACCCGCAATAATATATATCGTTGGGACAGTCTTTGGGTAAGTTGTCAGCATTTTGGATTTGATTCATTGGGTGAGCAGAAGCCAATGGAGGGATTGGCGGAGAGGAGTAGCAGACACTGTGCGGTTGGTAAGGTGGATGAGTATGGTCGCAGCATTGGTGATGGACTGAAGAGGGGATAGTCTATGTAAAAGGTAAGCCAATGAGCAGGGAGTTGCAGTAGTCGAGGTGATAGATAATCAGGGAGTAAATTAGAAGCTCTGTGGTGTCATTGGTTAGGAAGGGGCGAATTTTGGAGATGTTTCGGGGGTTGAGGCTGCAGGATTTGGACATGAATTTGGATTTACCCTCCCACTGTTTGAAGGAGATAGAAAATGGTGACACATTGCAGGGTCAGCTGCCAGCGTACACAAATGAGCAGTGTCGGGCTTAAATCTTCATTTGTTGTGTGTTAATGGTAAAATAGCAAGCATGTCAAATGTGAAAGTCACATCAAATATTAAAGTGAAAATATGAGCGAAATAAAAAATATTTCTGTATTTTGGCGCCCAGGAGCCATAAGGTGTTGTGTACAGCCACCTGCGCAAATGGATCACAGGCTGCATGTTGCTGTACATGGATATATGCTGGTTCTAATGCCCCTGGACAGCATGGGGTTGATTTACTAAAACTGGAGTGCAAAATTTGTTGCAGCTCCGCATAGAAACCAATCAGCTTCCAGTTTTGTTTTGTATTTTTGCTAAAACTTAACTGAACAAGCTGAAGTACATGTACATGAACATACATGTAGCAGTCTGAATTAATACAGCAGGCTTTGTTTTTATGAATCCCTCCTGTAAATTTTATTTCCACCGATTCTGCCAGTAAATCTGGTAGATTTCAATTTTCTTTAACAGACCAAGCTGTCCAGTGAAAGTGGCAGGTAGAGGGTTGAGACAAACCATTTACTATAGACAGGGATGCTTATAATGGTCAGCTTTTATATATTCTGTTAAAACTTTAGCGTAAAAAGGGAAGACAGTTTTTCTGTAACTGCTTAACCACTTAAAGTGGAAGTAAACCCTCCTATTGTTTTCAGCCAAGGAAGCTGCCATCTTGGCCTCAGTTTGATCTTCAACTGCCATGATACTTCACATGTGATCAGTTTTAAAACCAGACATTGGATGGTTTGACAGTTTGGTTGAGAGCACACCCAAGGTGACGTTTACATTCCCGGCACGTGCCGGAAATGTAACAGTTTTTTAAAACTGTTAAATCGATGGGTTTACTTCTGCTTCCAGCACTTTTTACAATTTGGCACTGCGTCGCTTTAACTGGTAATTGCGCGGTCATGCAACGCTGTACCCAAACAAAATTTGCATCCTTTTTTTTCCCCCACAAATGTGCAGGAACAGATGTCTGTCAAATTCGCCCCCCGAAGTCGGACTGCATTGCCAGTTTGAAATCGCGCAAGTTCAGCTGAACTCGCATGATTTCTAACCCGCATCAGTGTAAATCTGGGCTTAAAGCGGAATTAAGCCCTCCTAACCTTTACAGCCAAGGAAGCTGCTTCTGTGTGATCTGAGGTTGCCATGGTGCTGCACATGTGATCAGTTATGACACCGGCCATTTGATGGTTTGACAGTTTGGTTGACGGCACAAGCAAATGTGACAGTTAGCAATCCCACGAATTCCAGGAATGGAACTGTTTTTTGAAACTGTTCAAATCAATGGGTTCAGTTCCGCTTTAGGATTTACTGCTGGGGCTCTGGGCTTCAGCAAAATGGCCGCCTCCGGCAAGAAGAAACAGAAGCAATGCTGGAGGCAATTTACAGCACACACTCATTTTGGTAGCATAATTATAATTGTGGAAATTCCTTGCTAAAGAACATTATTTTTGTTATGGCTATGTTAAGTTGTTATGGGTAAAATTCCGCTTGAAGTAGTGTTAGCTGGAATTCAGCTTTAATTTGTTAAGTCACTTATGAAAATTCCATATAAATTTACTAATCCATGTAATGTTATGCCGCGTACACACGAGCGGACTTTACGGCGGACTTTGCCCGGCGGACTGGAGTTCGTCGGACAATTCGATGTGTGTGGGCTCCAGCGGACTTTGTTTTCTCAAAAGTTGGACGGACTTAGATTTGAAACTTGTTTAAAATGTATCCGTTGAAATCGAGTCCGGTCGAAAAGTCCGCCGTCTGTATGCTAGTGCGACGGACAAAAAGCCACGCTAGGGCAGCTATTGGCTACTGGCTATGAACTTCCTTGTTTTAGTCCGGTCGTACGTCATCACGTACGAATTCGACGGACTTTGGTGGATTGTGTGTAGGCAAGTCCGTTCATTCACAAAGTCCGTCGGAAAGTACGTCGAAAAGTCCGCCGGGCAAAGTCCGCCGTAAAGTCCGCTCGTGTGTACGCGGCATTAGACCCCATACACACTATTATATTTTCTGCAGATTTTTGTCTTCAGATTTACCAAAACCATGTAGTACAAGGGCCTGCCTGATTGCATACAAATTGAAACTCTTAAGGTTTGACCTCATATTTTATGGTTTTGGTAAATCTGAAGAAAATCTAATAGTGTGTATGGGGTCTTAATTGTTGGCAGGGGATTGTCTGTTGACAGACTGTTGTCCTAAAATCTTACCGTTAGTACGCTCCTTTTGACAATTGTTGTCCAACTTTCGGCCAACATATTGGATGACATGCTAGTAAATTTTCGGCAGACAGCGGTTGGTTGTCAGATTTTCTGATGGTCAGCACACAAATCCGTCACACAAAAGTCGAAAGTACAAACACGCATGCTCGGAATCAATGCTCACCAAACACGAAATTAGCAGAAGGGGCCCAAAGGGTGGCGCTCAAGAGCTGAAATTCCTCGAAGTACGTCATTACGTTTGTGTTTGTTGGCCGGCTATTGTGTAACCTTAGTATGCAAGACAAGATCCTGGCACACGCCCTGAAGACAAAAATCTGACGCTTGGTTGGCCAACAATTGGATCGTGTGTACAAGGCTTTACCCTCTCCTTAGGTTGACAGTACTGCTGTCCAAGTATGCCTTGCTGCTCCTTCATAGATACAGTAGAGCAGTGGTTCTCAACCCTGTCCTCAAGTACCCCCAACAGGCCATGTCTGCAGGTTTTCCTTTATCTTGCACAGGTGCCTTAAACCAGAGTCAATGGCTTGGTATTCTGGACAGCTATTTTATCTAAGAGAAATTCCTAAAACATGGCCTGTTGGGGGTACTTGAGAGGGTTGAGAACCAATGCAGTAGGTGACTGAGTGAAGCACCTTATAGGACAGGAGGTGTGTTCATAGGCGTGTGCACAGGGTGTGCCAGGTGTGCCTGGGCACACCCTAACCAGCCTGTGTGGCACAGATTCCCCCTGTTTAATCCCCTGATATTTCACTAAAGCCCACTAACAGGGATCCTAAAAAAAATAATATAATAAAAATAAAAACTGCTGACCCCATCCACTGCCCTGCTGACACAGTTACTGTCAGTATTGATACACATGCACACCCACATATGTGTTTGAGCTTTGAGGTGCACACCCTAATGCCCTAATACGCTGTGCACACCTATGAGTGTGTTATTCACGTATGCTGGGTCTTGTCAATGATTTAACACATTGGAAATGGCAACTGGTTTTAGGTGGTTTTAAGATGCCCAATAGGAAAAGTGAACCTAAAACTGGCTATATTATAAATACGTAAATGCTACTGAGACCTCAACATCATATTGAAGAATGACAAATCCAGATACAGTGGAACCTTGGATTACGAGCATAACCTGTTCCAGAAGAATGCTTGTAATCTAAAGCACTCGCATATCAAAGCGAGTTTCCCCATAGAAGTCAATGGAAAGTAGGATAATTCATTCCGCATTGACTTCTATTGCATGCAATATCGCATGTGGCCAGAGGTGGGGGGGGGCGCCGGAGAGCCTCAGAAATACTCGGGGACAGCTTGGCTGAACTCGGAAAACCTCAGAAAGGCATGGAAACACTCAGGAACTGAGTATTTCTGAGTATTTCCAAACGGCTCCGAACCGATCCGAGTGGCACCCCCGCAACTCTGGCCAAGTGCGGTACTGCACACCACATTAGCTCGAATTCTGCTTGTTATACGAGACAACACTCGTCTTTCAAAACCCTCATTAACTGCGTTACTCGTTAACCAAGGTTCCACTGTATAGGGCAACAGGCAGCAACAGAGGCTCATTTGTGGAGGGGGGGGGGGGCGGGAGTGCTGGCGAATGTGGCCAGTCATGGTGTTTAATGTAAATGCAGCAAAGCCTTTCAAAGGGCATTTCACAAAGGTAAAGTTCTTCTAGGTGATTGGCTGTATTGATTTAAACTCGATCCCTCATCAGCATGCACTGTGGTAAGCCCATCTTCTGTCAGTCATCGGGCTCTATGGCTGCCGGAGACAGTGGATTGTGTGTTAGAAGGTACAATCTATTTCTTCTACAGTCATCTTATGTATTAAAATGTGATTAGGGGCTTCTTGCATGTAAAATGAATGGATGTGAACTTGTGGAGGTGTATTTGAGTGGCAGTTCGATTGTTACATTCCATATTTATTTCAGTAAAGCAAAGACAGGGAATGTAGCCCGTACATGGAGCCAACCTCTTCCTCCTGGAAAACAAAGTGGGGGTTGATTTACTAAAACTGGAGAGTGCAAAATCTGGTGCAGCTGTGAATGGTAGCCAATCAGCTTCTAACATCAGCTTGTTGAATTAAACTTTGACAAGAAAACCTGAAAGCTGATTGGTTTCTATGCAGAGCTGCACCAGATTTTGCAAATCAATCCCAGCGTGTTTTGGAATCTGGCATCTGGCATCTGTCCTGCAAGCCGCATCTTTGCAGCGCTTGGCGCTGCAAAGATGCGCCGCTCCTAAAGAGCACCATCCCATTGAAAACAATGGGGCAGCACTGCAAACCCGCCGGCAAAGTGCCGCTGCAGCGGTGCTTTGCAGGCAGTTTTAACCCTTTTTCGGCCCCTAGCGGGGGTTAAAACCGCCCCGCTGCGGCCAAATAGCGCTGCTAAGACGGTGCTAAATATAACGCCGCTTTACCGCCGGTGCCCGCCCCAATGTGAAAATAGCCTAAGCATTTATTTTTCACAAACCTTGGCTCAGCTGCACAAATCACCGTAGCTGTACGTCAGTCCCTTTAACAGCTATAGGAGGCGGCCGCGATGTCCGCCGGCCACCCGCGATCACTCCACAGAGAGCCAAAATGGGAATCTGTCAATGTAAACAAACAGGTCCTCATTCTGACAGGGGAGTAGAGAGATATTTGGGGTTGTTTACGAAAGGCAAATCCACTTTGCGCTACAAGTGCAAAGTGCACTTGAAATTGCACTTGGAAGTGCAGTTGCTGTAAATCTGAGGGGTAGATCTGAAATGAGGCGAAGCTCTGCTGATTTTATTATCCAATCACGTACAAGCTAAAATGCTGTTTTTTATTTTCCTTGCATGTCCCCCTCGGATCTACAGCGACTGCACTTCCAAGTGCACTTTCAGTGCAAATTTCAAGTGCACTTTACACTTGTAGTGCAAAGTGGATTTGCCTTTAGTAAATAACCCCCGCTGTCTGTTCCTAGTGATTAGGAACAGCGATCTCTCTCCTCCTCCAGTCATTCTCTCCCCCCCCAGTTAGAAACATCTCCCAGAGAACACATTTAACTCTTGATCCCTACCCCCCCAGTGTTAACCCCTTACCTGTCAGTGTCATTTATACAGTGATCAGTGGCTATTTTTAGCTCTGATCACTAATAATGTCACTGGTCCCAAAAACAGTCTCAAAAGTGTCCGATCTGTCCGCCGCAATCTCGCAATCTCGCTAAAAATCACTGATCATTCCTAGTAAAAAAAAAAGTTTATAATAAAAATGCCATAAATATATCCCCTATTTTGTAGACGCTATACCTGTTGTGCAAACCAATCAATATATGTTTATTGCAATTTTTTTTTTTTACCAAAAATATGTAGAAGAATATTGGCCTAAACTGATGAAATTTTTTTTTATTATTATTTTTTTTTTTTTTATATCTATTATAGCAAAAAGTAAAAAATATTGTTTTTTTTTGTTTTGTTTTTTCAAAATTGTCTGTCTTTTTTTGTTTATAGCGCAAAAAATAAAAGCTGCAGAAGTAGGATTGCCATCTCATCCCTTTACCCGAACATATGTGAATTACACGGGTTCTGAGGCTAAATTAATGCAGATAAGGCACCACGTGAGTTTAACTACCACCTTAATCAGCCACAGAACCTGTTTAATTAATATGTGTTCAGTTTTAAAGGGATGAGGTGGCAAGCCTATGCAGAGGTGATCAAATACCACCAAAAGAAAGCTTTGTTTGTGGGGAAAAAAAAAAAAAAAAAAAAGACACAAATTTTGTTTGTGTACAGCATCGCACGACCGCGCAATTGTCAGCGACGCGGTGCCTCAAAAAATGGCCTGGTCATTAAGTGGGTGAATCCTTCCGGGGCTGAAGTGGTTAAAGGTTGAGTTTGGGAAACTTCAGCCCTGAACAGTAATTTTTCTTGGAATAAATGGAAGGGCTGCACCATGACAACAGAGGAGCAGTGCCAGCTGCTGCAGCACCTCTTGGGCTGGCCATACACTATACCATTTTCTTATTCACTTTCCTTTAGATTTACCTTCAACTATGTAGTGTAAGGGCTTGCCTGTTTGCATACAGATTTAAAGGGCTAATGCTGGCCATACACTATACGAAAAATCGGCTGAAATTCGGTCATTTAGACCGTTCGTTCGTTTTTCAGCCAGTTAATGGGCACAAACTCGATAATTGTTTGGACGTTTTTGAGCCGAAAAAAACGAAGGACGAGTTTGCAAATTTTCTGCCGAACGAACCATAAATGGAAAGGTTAATGTGTTTCCCATCCGAACTGTCTGCACTAGGTATATGTAAAAAAAACTAACAAAAAATGTATTTATTTATGTCCACTGCAGGATTTATCGGTCATTACATAATGGCACCATCGTTTGCGCTCACGGCCGAATGTTCGTTTTTTTCGAAAATGGGTTTGGCCGATTTTTCGTATGGTGTATGGCCAGCATTAGGTTTGACCTCCTATTATACGGTTTAGGTAAATCTAAAGGAAAAGTTGAACGAGAAAATTGTATAGTGTATGGCCAGCCTTAGGAAATCTTCCTGCAGTCTGGCTGCTGAATGTTGTGAAAAGATTTTACATTCCAAACATACATTAAAAAAAGATACAGATGGATTTTATGCATTAAAAAAAAAATACAGTAATTTAAAGGTTGAGTTTGGGACACTTCAGCCCTGAACAGCAATGATCATGTTTCTTGGAATAAATGGAAGGGCTGCACCATGACAACAGAGGAGCAGTGCCAGCTGCTGCAGCACCTCTTAGGAAATCTTCCTGCAATCTGGCTGCTGAATGTTGTGGAAAGATTTTTACATTCCAAACAGCCCCCAAAAGAACATACATTTTATGCATGTAACATACAGCCATTTAAAGCTGCTGCAGCACCTCTTGGAAATCCCAGCGGACAGTCCATGGATGGTGGGAGGCAGCAGTGTGTGCTTGTCACACAGGGAAATAATCATCAGTTCCCAGCCAGGCTCAGCCCCTCTCAAGTGATGGAGCCTCCTCCTCTCCATTCAGCACACTCAAGCTGCCTGTGTGCTCTGCTAGCTGCGCTCCTCTTCCCTGGGTACCCCGGGCACTGGCTGCCCTTTCTCTGGAGCCTGGCATGAACACAGGGCACACTCATGGGGCAACGCAGGGGGATTACCGGAGGAGATAGGACTGCACCTTGACAGCTCACCCTCCAGAGCAGGTGAATCTTTTCTATCACTTCTCATGCAAGGAACTTTCCTTGGGACAGATCTCTGATTTATAGACATTGTTGCGTTGTCCTGTAGCTGGTTACCATGTACTTTATTACACATCCTATACATTGTTGCTGTGTACTTCATTACACATCCTATACATTGTTGCTGTGTACTTTATTATACATCATATACATTGTTGCTGTGTGTGTGTGTATTGAATGATGTCAGCAGCCACATTGCAGTGTGTGTATGTGTGTTGGAATACTAGGTGTGATATGTAGTTGATTGTGTTTATTAGGACATGTGTGACAGATGATTGGCAGCTAACTGAAAACACATAAGAGAAATGATGATAGACAGGAATTGTTATGATCATAAAAAGAAAAGCTTTCCCAGTTACCTCTCCCTCCCAGCTAGATAGAGAAGTGTGCAGGATCTGCAAAATGCAACATGTGTTGTGTGATTGTCAGCGCTGATTAATTCTCCATCACACAGCTGAGCCTACGGGGGGGGGGGGGGGCATCGTGATACCCCCAATCCCTGCCTGGATCTGCTGGATCACCCACAACAGCTCACTGGGACCTGTCTAGGATTTTAGAATCTGTATATTATCCCACAGAATGATGTAAATAAGAAGATCACTTTACAAACAATGTAGCAAAAACTTTCTCCCAGACAAACAATAAGCGGTGTGGAGTTTTGTGTCTTATCTCTCCTGCTGTTTTTTTTTCCCCTGATGACATTCGCACGTGGTGAAAGGTTTACTCACTTTTCATGCGGGGAAAATCCTCAGCTTGCCACAAAGTTATTCAGCAGCTTGGAAAGCTGTGCGGCTCCCCAGCACATTGTGTGCTCCCAGGCATTGCTCAGATCTACTGCCTGCCTTTGCAGCTGAATTGATCTGAATTGAATAGTTGGACTTCCCAATCACAGTCAAGTGTTTTTGTTTTTTTTGTACTTCTTTTTTTTTGGGGGGGGGGGTAATTATTATTATGGCTTGTTTAAAAGAATTTGTTCTTCCTTCTTCCCCCCCTTTTTTTTTTTATACTGCATTCTTGTTAAAATGGCAATTGGTGAATAAGGCACAGACCATAGGTGTTCATTAGGGTGTGCACCGAAAGCTCAAACACACATGCACAGTAGAGCAGTGGACGGTGTCAGTAGTTTTTTGTTTTTATTTTATTAAGTATTTTTTTTTTTCCACAATTTGTTAGGAGCCCCATTGAGGGGCTTTGGTGAAATAGCAGAGAAAGGGACTGAGGACAGAGATTCCCCAGTCCCTTTTCTTTGTAGCCTCAGCTGCCAGGGGGGATAGGGGTGTTCAGCAGGGGAAATCTGCATTGCACAGGGTGATTGGGGTGTGCACATGCCTAGACACTTTTTTAAGGTTAGAAACAGTGGGGTTGATTTAGGTTGGGTTCACACTGATGTGAATTTTCCCGCATCCAATGCGCATGACAGGAGTGTGTCACCGGCTCTCAAATGGAGCCAATTCACACATCTCCGGGGTGGCCGCGGTTTGCATTTGGAAAGGGTCCTGTGCGTCTTTGGCTCAGAACCAGGTACGAATTCAGGCAGAAATTTGCACCTGAATCTGTGAACAAGGATGCACCGGAATCCCTGCCGTGAGACGCGACCGCAGCATGTGTGAACCCAGCCTTACAAAAACTGGAGCATGCAAAATCACGGTAGCCAATCAGCTTCTAACTTTAGCTTGTTTAATTACGCTTTGGCAAAAAAAAAAAACTGAAAGCTGATTGGTTTTTATGCAGAGCTGCACCAGATTTTGCACTCTCTCTGGTTTTAGTAAATCAACCCCAGTGTGTTGCTTTTATCTGAAGAAAATGTGCACACTAAATGTGATTGTAAGACATTGAAATCTAGCCAAGGTCAATAGAAAGAGCTGGTACAAATGAGAGCAACAGGACACAAGGTTTTTTTTTTTAATAAAGGCAAATCCACTTTGCACTACAAGTTCACTTGGAAGTGCTTTCGCTGAAGATCTGAGGGGGAAATGCGAGGAAAAAAAACAAAACAGCATTTTTGCTTGTACACGATTGGATGATAAAAATCAGCAGAGCTTCCCCTCTTTTCAGATCTTCCCCTCAGATCTAAAGCAACTGCGCTTGTAGTGCAAAGTGGATGCCTTTTAGTAAATCAACCCCAAGGTATGTATGAAGTAGCTCCCAGAATCTCACTCTTTAGAATTTAAAGATTTTCAATTCTTCCTCTATCAAATCTTGAGTATACGCTGTGTAAGTTGGTACTGAGATTATCCTTCAAAATGTCCTTTTTATGGGTGACCGGGTGGGGACCGATCTCCCAGTCTCTTTCTCTCTGTAGAGGAAGGATGATTTTACCATTGGGATAGGAAGGATTGTTTACAGTAAGAGCAGTAAAGTTGTAGGATGAAGCGTAGATAGAAAAATGATGGCAGAAAAAAGAATACGTGGTTCATCCAGTCTGCCTGTTTTTTTTTTGTTACAGAATCTTAAATGGATTCCTTTTTGTTAACTCTTCACAGTTGTTGTTACTTGAAGCAAACTAAAGTAATATGTTGGTCAATCTGACTCCCTTTGCATGATTAGGAAGTGAAGTATTCCCTCTGATTATACTAATGCTGCACATACTGCTGGAGTTTGTGAGAGGTTGAACTTGGTAAACCAGGGATTCGCTTGGTTTTGGTTGGGTGGACAACACGTACCCCAGTCCCTTGTCCAGAGCCTTGCGGCCCCGGGGGATCAAGGCCAGGAGGAGGACCATGTATACTGTGCTGTTTTCTGTGCACTCACTTTTTTACGTGTCTGGTATTAAATAGTGTTCGTTTAGCACTTCCACCTGGCAGCACTGGGGTCATCGGTTCGAATCTCAACCATGGCACTACCTGCCTGGAGTTTGCATGTTCTCTCTGTGCCTGCATGGGTTTCCATAGGGTACTCCAGTTTTCTCCCACACTGTAAGGACACGCTGGTAGGTTAGTTGGCTCCTGTCTAAATTGGCCCTAGTATATATATATATATATATATATGTGTGTGTGTGTGTGTGTATCCAAGTTCACATCAGGCCGTTTTGACATGTCAAATCGGCGGCTATTGCCGGCAATGGCACCATCGGAATCGGTGCGATGCCGACTTTTCGGCGCCGCACTGATTCCCAAAAGTAGTTCCTGCACTACTTTTGGCGACTTTGGGGGGCCATTTGAATAGACATCTGTGGATGAACCTGCACAGATGTCTATGAAAACAAACTAACCCTAAGGCTGAAGTGGGACTTTAGATGAGGCAGTAAACTAAACATACACCTCCATCCCCGATACAGTGAAAAAAGGAAAAAAAACTAGGTGGTGGGACTTTAAATGAAGCAAATCACTAAGTTATATGAGTCAATTAGTATACACATTGTTTATTGATTGCAGAGTTGGTATATACCTATAAAGTAATACATAGTAAATTGATGTAACAATGCATTAATAGGTTTCAATGAGTGGATCTAAGCAATACATAGTAATACATGGTAAATTCATTATCGAAAATATGATAATATAATACACTGATAAATATTGATTAGCAAGATCAAAACATTACATAATCAATTCAGTAATATACATTGTCTTAACTTAAGTATATAGACTCCAATAGTAGCAAAAGCAATGTAAAAGTATAAAAAGCAATGGTAGATTGGTTCATTAAAATAGAATATGGTATAATACAAATATTGGGCATAAATACTGTGACAACACATCATAGGGAATCTCTACGCGTTTCGTGTTTATAATACCACTCATCAGGAGCAGATGCAGAATTGAGGGGTATCTATTTGTAGTAGAAGGGTACGAGTGTAGATGGTATCACAGGTAAAAGGCATTATAGAGAACATCATCCCATACCATTGCTTTTTATACTCTTACATTGCTTTTGCTACTATTGGAGTCTATATACCTAAGTTAAGACAATGTATATTACTGAATTGATTATGTATTGATATGTAATGTTTTAATCTTGCTAATCGATATTTATCAGTGTTTTATATTATCATATTTTCGATAATGAATTTACCAAGTATTACTATGTATTGCTTAGATCCACTCATTGAAACCTATTAATGCATTGTTGCATCAATTTACTATGTATTACTTTTATAGGTATATACCAACTCTGCAATCAATAAACAATGTGTATACTAATTGGCTCATATAACTTGGTGATTTGGTTCATTTAAAGTCCCACCACCTAGTTTTTTTTCCTTTCTGCATTGCTGGTCTGAAATCCACCCTCAATGCTAACCTGGGCTGCATGTGAGCTAGGGACCATAGATTGTAAGCTCCATGAGGGCAGGGGCTGAGGTGAATGTACACTGTAAACCACTACATAAATTGATGGCGCTATATAAGTATCTGTAATGACAAATAAATAGTTTTGAGTATGTCTACTGTACCATGGAGCTTAAAAAAAAGAAAATGTGTTTTTCTAAACCACTTAACAAAATATCAGTAACAAGCAGTGTGCATTGTCCCATAGAAATCAACATTTTACTGGTGTGATCCACTGAAGTGGAATCTGGTTGCTGCACTTTGTTTTATGACACCTGTATGTGGGTTATCGTCTTTGTTCTACCACTAGGGAAAACCAACTATTTCCACCTCATTTGACGAGATGATGTGAACCATGCAGAGAGACCATGGCTTGCTTTGCATAAGTGTGAAGAATTTTCCTGTAGAGCTGCCAGGTGCGGGTGTAATAAGGATGGGGGGGTGTGGAACTGCAATGTCACAGAGTTCCTCTCTGCGCCCCCCCCCTGCAGTCAAAGTCATCATCAGAGTATGTTGTCAGATTGACTTCATCTGCTTACAATGTAGAGATCTCTGCTCCCCCAAGCTCTGAGGATTTAGAAATCACAAAGGGTTTGACCACAAAAAGGACCTGTGTGTAGTTTTAGCACTGAAGCCAGAGATGGACAAATCACAGGAGCTGGGTAAAAGCTTTACACAAATCTGCTGGCTTCACATTTAGCCATGTGGTGTGTGTCAGCACTGGGGTCCTGGTTTCATTTCCCACCGCAATTCTCCAAAAAATGGCCAGGTGTTCCCTAAACTTATGTGCCAGGTGTATGAAAAACATAGTGGTGGGTTGATCACCTTCTTCCCACCTTGGCCCCAATGTGTGACTGTGAATGTGTAGAGCAATATGAATGTATACATGCGTGTGACTAGGGTGGGGACATTAGAGTGCAAGCTCATCTGGTGCAAAGAATAGTGTGAATGGCTCAGTGTTCTCTGCCCTACAGAATATATCAGAGCTATACAAATGTATGATGGTGTGCCTTAAGTGTATAATAATAATAACAATAATAATAATAATAATAACGTGTGACTGTTGAGGCACAATAGTGTAAATTTTTTTTTAATTAAAATAACTTACAAATATACAGTTCATTAATAAAAACATATTTCCACAAAAATAAAAAAAAAAACTAAACAAAAACGAGCGAGCTTACATCAGCAAATAAAGAAAACCGTTTCCTGACAAGATAACATAGAAACAAAACATATTTTAATGACAACTACAAACCCCGAACCTCAACTTAAACACAATCCAGGCTAAGAAACATTTTTGAGATCTAATCACCATCAGGATGCGATTCCAAACCCCCCCCACATCATTCACCCCGACTTCCACATCATTCACCTTACATTCTGCACCAGCCACCTTCATGCCATTCCCACCTCCCCCTCCACCATCATCCAATCCATCTGCACTTCTGCTACGCCGAGGAGGGGTTGGCACCACCATACACTCTGGTCCAGCACCCTCCGCTGCCTTCACTACACTAGGAGAAACAATAGGTGCTGACACAGACTTGACAACCACACTTTCTGACACTGACTGGGGAACCACAGACACAGATTCTGATGGGACAGAGACACTAGGATCCCCTGGTACAACCTCTGCCAACCCAGACTCTTCTTCATCCAGACAGAAAAATTCCTCCACTAACTCTGACTTATTGTGCAAAGCCTCAGGGCACCAGCTATAAGGGTGACCAACCTTATCACATAGGTTACATTTAATGATGTTACAGTCCCTCGCCAGATGCCCCAGTTCCTGACACAAAGAGCACTTCTGTTCTGGACATTTAGAGGAGAAATATCCCTTGACTCCACATTTATGGCACAGCTTAGGTTGACCAGGGTAGAAGACAGTAATTCTATCTCTACCAATAAAGGCAGAGGAGGGCAAATGCTGGACCACATTCCCACACACACACACTCAACCTCATTGACACTGACCACCCACCCATCCAGATTCCTCTATCATCCTCAATCTTTTTTAGGGGACACAACGTTTCACCAAACCTATTCAACCAGACCCATAAATCCTCGGGGGGGTATAGACTCATTCCTAGTCAGGATAGTCACATTCTTAATCAAGCGCTGACGTGAGACAACTTTGGGGACAAGCCCCTTCCAGTCCGGCTGGCCCCTATATACATGCTCAAACCACTCCCAACACAGATCTAGCGATCCTGGACGCACAAAAGATAAATCATATTCATATGAACCAGCCGGACTGATAAGCGCATAAATATCCTCTGCCTTAAATCCCGTGGCTAGGATCTTATCCACAACTACCTTCCTGATAGGTGGAATATCTTCTCCCTCCCACTTGAGCTGTACCACATTCCTGCGCTTAATGGAAGGTGCGTTAGGTGAAAATCGCACAACTGGCTCCCTTCCATCAGCAGCAGCATGACTTTGTCCTGACACAGCCTTAGCATAGTTCATAACTGGGACAGATGACACATTAACTGGCTGCATAGGAACCTCTGAAATCTGGGTTTGTCATGCGACATTCCTGCTCTGCATTTTCAATGTTCATGCAACATTCCTGCTCTGCACTGTTAATGTCCATGTGGGACTCCTCACAGCCAGCAGAAACTTCTGTCTGGATACATGCCTGCATTCCCATGATCTTCATCTGATGGGTTGGTGCCATTCAAGGGAGATTCCATTTCTATAATGGTCTGCAGCAATCCGCCATTTTCCTCAACCTCCTCCTGAGATGACCCAGGCTGCTGGAGAGAGAGGTGAGCAGATACTGACAGATCCTGAGACAGGGGTAGTACTGGGGCCACCATGTGAAGCCACTTCCTTAGCCCCCCATCCATACTGTCGCCATTACTGCGGCATCCACCCTCTGGCTGATACTGGCACAGGCACTATCCTTCATCTGTTGGAATCTCTCCTCATTCTCACACTTTTCTCTTAACAAACTGGTGCTTTCCTTCAGAGAAGCAACCAACTTCTGCTTTTTTAATGCCTCCTCCAGAGGCTTCAGCTTGGATACTTCCCTCTTACTGTTTCCAGACTTACTTTGCAGAGATTTCTTTTTCCTGAGATCTTCTGTCATAACAGAATGTTTCTGTTTCTCTTTAGCAATGCGGCAAAGTCTGTTCACCACTTTATCCTGGAGGACTGGTAAGGACTCCTCTTGCATAGGGACAGGTCCAGGATCCATTGCAGCTTGAGCACATGGAGTAGGCCTCAGTGCCTCTGGAGAGCCTCCACCTAAGTCTTCCCCAATATGGTTCATGCTTGCCTGGGAAAAGCCAGCATGAGAGGGCCCCAGGCTTTGCTGCTTCTCTCAGCTGAGCTATATTAATGAAAAATCCTAATAGTGTGACTGGGGGGGGGGGGTATTAGAGTGTAAGCTCTTTTGGTGCAAAGATGTGACTGGCTCAGTGTTCTCTGTACAGCATTGCAGTATATGTCAGAGCTACAGTTGTGCTCAAAAGTTTGCATACCCTGGAAGAAATTTGGTCATTATATTGAAAATATGACTGATCATGCCAAAAAACTGTCTTTTTTTTTTTTTATTCAAGGATAGTGATCACATGAATCCATTTATTATCACATGGTTTTTTGGCTCCTTTTTAAATCATAATGATAACAGAAATCACCCTAATAAAAAGTTTACTTACCCTGGGAATGTTTGGCCTTGGTACAGACACAGAAGGTTGCACACATAGGTTAAAATGGCAATTAAAGGTTATTTTCCCACATTTTGTGGCTTTTTAAATCACAATTAGTGTCTGTGTATAAATAGTTAATGAGTTTGTTAGCTCTCACATGGATGCACTAAGCAGGCTAGATACTAAGCCATTGGGAGCAGTAAAAAAACTGTCAAAAGACCTGTGTAACAAGGTAAGGAAACTTTACAAAGATGGAAAAGGATATAAAAAGATATCTAAAGCCTTGAATATGCCAGTCAGTACTGATTGATCATTTAATAAGAAGTGGAAAATGTGTGGATCTCTTGATGCCAAGGTCAGGTAGATCAAGAAAGATTTCAGCCACAACTGCCACAGGAATTGTTCGGGATGCAAAGAAAAACCCACAGGTAACCTCAGGAGAAATGCATGCTGCTCTGGAAAAAGATGGCGTGGTTGGTTTTTAAGGAACACAAGATGATGATACTTGAACAAAAAAGAGCTGCATGGTCAAGTTGCCAGAAAGAAGCCTTTACTGCACAAGTTCCACAAAAAAGCCTGGTTACAATATGCCCAACACCTTGACATGCCTCATTGGGCTTTTTTTGTGGCATTGGCGCTGTAAAGGCTTCCTTCTGGCAGCTCAACCATGCAGCTCTTTTTTTGTTCAAGTATCGTTGAATTGTTCTCCTTAAAAACAAAAACACTGTATATTTGGAGAGCAGCCTGTATTTCTCCTGAGGTTACCTGTGGGGGTTTTTCTTTGTATCCTGGGCAATTCTTCAGCCAGTTGTGGCTGTAATCTTTTTTTGGTATACCTGACCTTGGTTTGGTATCAAGAGATCCCCAAATTTTCCACTTCTTAGTAAATGATTGAACAGTACTGACTGGCATATTCAAGGCTTTGGATATCTTTTTATATCCTTTTCCATCATTATAAAGTTTCATTACCTTGTTATGCAGGTCTTTTGACTGTTCTTTTCTACCTTCTCATGGCTCAGTGTCTAGCCTGCTTAGGGCATCCATGTGAGAGCTAACAAGCTCATTGACTATTTATACATGGACACTAATTGTGATTTACAACTGTGGGAAATTAACCTTTTTAATTGCCATTTTACCCTGTGTGTGCCACCTTCTGTGTCTGTACCAAGGGCAAAAATTCCAGGGTATGTTAACTTTTTATCAGGGCCATTTGGGTGATTTCTGTTATCATTATGTTTTGAAAAGGAGCCAAAAAACCTGTGTGATGATAAATGGCTTTATGGGAACACTATCCTTTAAATAAAAGAGTTTTTTTGACATCAGTCATATTTTCAATATTAATGCCAAAATGTCATAATTTTTGCCAAGGTATGCAAACTTTTGAGCTCAACTGTATATAAATGTAAAATCCTAATAGTGTGACAGAGGGGGGATATTAGAGTGTAAGCTCCTCTGGTACAGAGACTGATGTGACTGGCTTAGTATTCCCTGTACAGCTCTGTGGTATGTGTTAGAGTTATATAATTGCATTATAACAGTGTGCACAAAAGTTGGGTAAGCTCCTTCTGGAGCAGAGGAATAGGTGTCCAATTTGAAAGCTCTTGTCATTGGCTGTTTTTTGTTTTGTTTTTTAAACAGGACGGCCACACAGCACACAGAGTTACTAGTATATAACCTTCAAAACCCATTACTGTTTATTGCTGGTTCACACCAGTGCGTGGTGTGAGATCGCATCTGATTCACACCGCACTGCAAATCGCATGCGAAATCCGTGCGATGCAATTTCAGCCATACAGATGGTATGGCTGAATTTCCATCGCATTCGCATCAAACTCGCACAGGACCTTTTTTTTTTTTTTTTTCTTTTTTTTTTTGGTCCGCACCAGAATCAGATCGCATGGGTATTCACACTCATGCGATCCGATTCATGTCCAAACTGTCAATTTTCAGTGTGATATGCGAGCTGAAATGGGGGTAACATTGCCTTGCGAGTCGGGTGCAATGCTGGAGCCCGCAGTGGGTTCACAGGGTTCCCGTATCGCACAAGTGTGAACCGGCTCTCAATGAGTGTCCCAGAGGCTGGACTAGGCCTTTGTGGCACAGTACAGCCCACACTGGGAACTGCTGGGACTTTTGGGGGGGGGGGGGGAAACAATCATGGTTGCTGAGTGGTGCAGCCCCAGAGCTGTTTTTGCCAGTGCTGATTGGTTGGAGACTAATAGCTGGGAAGGGGGCAAGTGTACTGGTTTCCCACTAAAAACTCGCACACACTATAAAGAAATTTGGGCGAACATTTTAATCCGAGGAACGATTGTAACATTTTTCTGATAGTACACAGGTTTAGAAAGCCGATTCCGACCTTCCGAACAAAAATTTCCGAAGGGACAAACTCCAAAATTTTGCACCTACGAGAACGGAATGATCAATTTTAATTTAATGTGTATCCTTTTCGTACAAGAAAAATCAGAAATGAAAGGCTGCACATGATCAGAAATCATAAACAACAAAAAATAGCCTTTGTCGTACGAGAATTTGCGTACATTATTTCTTTCGTTGGTTCCTACCTGCTGTGAAACGAAGAGGAAAAATCGGACGATCGTTCACCCGATTTTCTTATAGTGTGTACCCCACTTTAGTGTGCATGGAGCTCTCCACACACCAGATTTTGCACATTTCCAGTTAGCTGCAAGGCTGTGGAGGCTGTAAGTGTACACAGGCATCAGAGCCAGATGCAAGTAAAAGCCACATGCACTAATACCTGTAATGAGACATTTTCAGCCAAAAATGGATTTGTCTGTGACGCATGTGTGATACATTTAAGACGCTTTTCCTATTGATTTCCATTTAGGGAAATTAATTTGACAGACGTATAAACAAATTCAGTTGAAAAACACTGTGTATGCATCACAACCTCATAAATTACATTGTTCCATCTTACATCAAGAACAGACTTCAAACACTGCACTAAAGATTCCATCATACCTCTTCACAAATAAATGAAAGAAGCAAAACCCTAAAACTAAAAAGGTCTTTGAATAAGTCAGTTCACCTAAAAGTGATATTTTAGTGACTGGTACATGCTAGAGAGCTAAACTGACTGTGTCTTCTATATCGCAGTCTCTATTCGTGAGAGCCATGTTCAAGTTCCCGTATCTGCACACCTGCTGTGTCCATTATGAGGGGTTCCCACCATCCCTGTGCTGAGTTCCCGGGTCTGGACACCTGCTGTGCCCATTATGAGGGGTTCCCACCATCCCTGTGCTGAGTTCTTAGGTCTGTACACCTGCTGTGCCCATTATGAGGAGTTCCCACCATCCCTGTGCTGAGTTCCCAGGTCTGCACACCTGCTGTGCCCATTATGAGGGGTTTCCACCATCCCTGTGCTGAGTTCCCAGGTCTGTACACCTGCTGTGCCCATTATGAGGAGTTTCCACCATCCCTGTGCTGAGTTCCCGGGTCTGTACACCTGCTGTGCTCATTATGAGGGGTTCCCACCATCGCTGTGCCGAGTTCCCGGGTCTGGACACCTGCTGTGCCCTATATGAAGGGTAATTTTGTTTATTGAAAAATCTTACAAACAACAACTTATATACAATAAAACCATCATAAATAAATAAAACATATTTACAAAAACATTGAATATGACTATACAAAGCAAGAACATAATAAATGGTGCAAACCAAAATACGCACAACACAATCCCTACGTGCCAGGCTAAGGAACATTACCGTCACCATGCATGTAGCCTTTTATCAAAAATATATTTGATCTTGAAAATCTAGGGGAGTGAATCAAGAATACAAAGAAAAGCCGCACACCCCGAGATCAACAGGCAGCACCTAGAGTCCTGATATTCCTCCACGCCCTTATCCAGGCCTCCTGCTGCCACCTGCCTTTCTCAAGACCCTGAATCTTCCCAACCTGACCCAGAACGTCCTGCATCACCACTTCAACAGGGAGGATTTTACTCCGTAAGGATACCTGACACCGTGCACTCCACGTGAAATAACGGACTACTAGACTAACTAAAATAAGTGTTTCCGAATCATAATCCCGACGAGTCTGGAATGCCCCATACACCCACTCTGCATAACTCATATGGGGGAGGAAGGGTATACTCGGAGCCCTCCCCACCCTTTTGTACACCTCTATATTAAAAGGGCACTGAAGTAGAAAGTGATCCATGGACTCTGGACCACTCCTCTACACTCCACTCTTGGGCAGCCCCGATCACTCATGGAAAGAAACTTCAAGTTGCCCTTCACGTATAGTTTTCCATGAAAGGCAAGCCAAGCCTGATCCCTAAACTTCATTGGGATTCTCTCCAAATGAATCAATCGCAAACCCACCCCCAAAACCCAGGCTCGGGCAATCCCTCAAGGCCAGTGACTCGCAAAAAGCAGAGCTCATGATCCGCTTCTCAAGAAGTTTCCTTGGAAGAGATCTGACTACTCCTGCTGTTACTTGTCACTGCCGAAGCATTTTCAAACACGAGGCAACATAAGCCGGGAGCTTATCATGCTTGACCTTCAGGCTTTTCACTGGCCCACCATTTTCCCAGTCTAGCAGGAGTGGCCTAAACCAGGACTGGAAAACACCAACCCACCCAGGCGGTCTCTCTGCCAACATGTTACCAAGATTGTACTTCACAAACATCAGAAGGGTATATGAAGTGTTCCCACCATCCCCGTGCTGAGTTCCCGGGTCTGTATACCTGCTGTGCCCATTATGAGGGGTGCCCACAATCCCTGTGCTAGGTTCCCGGGTCTGGACACCTGCTGTGCCCATTATGAGGGGTTCCTACCACCCTTGTGCTGGGTTCCTGGGTTTGGACACCTGCTGTGTCCATTATGAGGTGTTCCTACCATCCCTGTGCTGAGTTCCCGGGCCTGGACACCTGCTGTGCCCTATATGAAGGGTTCCCACCATCCCTGTGCTGTCTCCCCGGGTCTGTACACCTGTTGTGCTGGATTTTTGTTAATTTTATAAAGAAAGTAATAGGAGGAGCTGCAAATACACAAAAGGTTGCCAGAGACACCCAAAACTCAGTGGTGGACAGGAATTATTTCACATCAGTATGCCCCACAACCTACTATATTTTTGTAAAGAAAACCATGACTTTGGGGACAAATTAAACTGTCCACAATAGTGGTGCGACCAAGAATAAAAATGATTAAAACTGACACTTTATTTTGACCTATTGATGAGTAGATGTTTTATATGCCCACTGGACGCTTTATGACCTGTCTGGAACCTGGCTAACGTTTGTTGGTGGAGCACGTGTAAGGATACCATCTTTCCTTTTCTACATAGAATAAGGCAATAGTAGGTGAACACTTCAACATAGATTGTCCAACACTATACATGTGATAACTTTCAATGGTCAGAGGCACTCCACACCTCCCACTGGTAAGTCCAACACAGACCGATCGCCACATGCAGTCCTCATAAATAGAGCAAATCTGTGTATGGTCACCTTTTATTTTAAACCTGTGTTGAGAGTTGATCCAAGAATGAGCCAATTACAGTGAACAGTAGGCGCCTTCACTAGGTAAAAATAAAGGGGGGGGGGGACCTAAACAGAAAACATATGCAGCCATAAAATCTAAGAATTGGTAAGCTGAAATACATTACATTTTTAAGTAATAAATATGTCTACACACCCTAAGGATATATAAGCATTAGCGGCACTAAACTCTTGTAACGATCCCAGAAAGATATTAATTTTAAACACATAATAATATATAAAACCAGTACAATGTCCTCATTGTAAACGAGTAGAAAAGTCTCTGTAGAGTAATCAGCTGTAACAAAATAACCAAACAGTGCGTGGGGGGAGTGTTGAAAATTTTAATTAACCACTTAAACCCCGGACCATTTGACTGGCCAAAGACCAGAGCACTTTTTGGAATTCGGCACTGTGTCGCTTTAACTGACAATTGGGCGGTCGTGCGACGTGGCTCCCAAACAAAATTGACGTCCTTTTTTTCCCACAAATAGAGCTTTCTTTTGGTGTTATTTGATCACCTCTGCAGTTTTTATTTTTTGCGCTATAAACAAAAAAAAGCAACAATTTTGATAAATTGCATTATTTTTTACTCTTGGCTATAATAAATATCCCCCAAAAATATATAAAAATTTTTTTTTCCTCAGTTTAGGCCGATATGTATTCTTTGACGTATTTTTGGTAAAAAAAAAAAAAAAAAATCGCAATAAGCGTTTATTGATTGGTTTGCGCAAAAGTTATAGCATCTACAAAATAGGGGATATTTTTATGACATTTTTATTTATTTATTTATTTATTTTTACTAGTAATGGTGGCCATCAGCGATTTTTATATATTTTTTTTTTTATCGTGGCTGCGACATGGTGGACAGATCGGACACTTTTGGCGCGATTTTGGGACCATTCACATTTGTACAGCGATCAGTCCAATTAAAAATGCATTGATTACTGTGTAAATGTGACTGGCAGTGAAGGGGTTAACCACTAGGTGGCGCTGTAGGGGTTAAGTGTGTCCTAGGGAGTGATTCTAACTGTGGGACACTGATCACCGCTCCCAATCACAGGGAGCTGTGATCAGTGTCAGTGTCATTAGGCAGTACTGGGGAGATGCTTGTTTACATTCAGCATTTCCTCATTCTTCCTCTCCGTGAGACGATCGCGGGTATCCCCGCGGACATCGAGTCCGCGGGATCCGCGATCACACTCGCGGAGCTTGTGGCGGGCGCGCGCACCCACTTCTTAAAGGGCAACGTATAGGTATGTGATTCTGCCTGTACGTGCCCTTCTGCCGCAGTATACCTGCGTGAATCGGTCGGCAAGCGGTTAATAATTCCTCAGAATCTTCATCACTTCACCACACCACGTGGGACACCACGCTCCCTTTAAGATTTTACGCTCACCAGAAATCAGGAAAAAAAAAAAATCAGCCTTAAACTCCACAAACAAGCGGACTTCCTCCTCTGGTCATCGGATCATGGTACGGACTACCTCTTTAGCTTCTAACGTAATTTCACCAGTTATCAGGTCTGTATGGGTTCACACTGTGTTCTATCCTGGAATGCCAAACTAGAAATAGATTGCTACCGGATCCCAAGCTCATCAGCGATAATACAGTGTTCGGTGCTCCCCACACCCTCACGCCATCCTCCCATCCATTACACAGAAGTGGAGATCCCAGAAGCAGACACACATACACACTGACAGCTCTCCCCCTCTCTTTATGAGCGCTGAGGGAAAGTAGGTGTTTGCTGTTCAGTGATTTATTTACTTTTACTGTTTTGAATATTACATTTTCTGTGTGTGGCCATTTCTTCTCCCTCCCCCCCCCCAACTCATTACAGAGAAGCCGAATCGGGATAAGTTCAGCTGGTAGCCGGAAGCTCTTTTATCAATTCTCTCTACCTACAGCCATCTCTGCCGCTGTCCCTGTGCACCTTCTCTTGTTTATCTTTTCCATACTTGTTTAATAATGTCATTCGCCTACAGAGTGAAAAAAAAAAAAAAGAAAAAGTTGGTTTTTGAGTCTCCTCCGTTAATCTTCACGGCTGCTGTGCGCTCTGTTTAAACACTCTCGTTCTATCTGCTCTCTTCATCTTGAAGCTGTCTTCCAGTTTATAATAATTCACCACTGTACTTGAGATCCAGTAAACACAGTCGGGCCATGATGACTGCACGCCGGAGTCGAATTCTAGGGTGGCTGTTCATGGGAATCATCACCTTGCGGGTGACGTGATTCAATAAAGCAAAAATGAAACAACAATCCCTTTTTTTTTTTTTTTTTTCCAACCAACTAGCTGAAGAAAGAGGTCACTGACCGGAAGGTAGCGGCGTGGGATCCACGAGGCCTTCGGATAAGCTATAACACATCCTGGTTGCATGTAAGTATACAATTATTAAATATTTTGTGGATTGGACTGACCATTTACTCACTTGCCTTCCGGAAGATTTTCAGCTGCTAGCGGGGGTTAAAAGCGGCCCCTAGGTGGCCGCTTTTAACCCCCGCTAGCAGCCGAAAAAGGGGTTAAAAACACCCGTGTTACGGCGCTGCCCATTCATTGCAATGGGCAAGGGGGTTTTGGGAGCGGTGTATACAGTGCTCCCAAACCGCCCAAAGATGCTGCTTGCAGGACTTTTTCAAACGTCCCACAAGCGCACCGCCCCAGTGTGAAAGCACTCGGGCTTTCACATTCCGGCGGCAGTTTACAGGCGCTCTTTCTAGCGCTAAAACACCTGAAAACTGCCTCAGTGTGAAAGGGGACTTAAGACCAGATTGGCCGGGAGGAGAAGCCAGGGAAGCCGCCCGCGACCTGGATGGGGTAAGTGCGGACCTTGCGGGGCAGGTTGTTTACCGCCCCAACCCAAAAAAAAAAAAAAATGGAACATCAGCCGCCACTGCCCACTACTCCTGTGATAGAACAGAATTGTCAGGTTAACTTTTCAGCAGGTTGTATCTACTGAATAACTAAAGAAACGTTGGAACTCCTAGTTGTCCTTTTTTACTCAATGGAAACATTTATGCCCTGTTCACACGATAGGATTTTCCGACAACAAAATCCATGTTTTTTTTTCCGACGGATGTTGTCTTGCCTACAGGTAGAAGAGAACAAGAAGACCTGGACAGCCGCACTACGGAATGGATAAATCTGTCTTTTTATTCAAAACACAGGATCATGGGGTACACAAAACACGACTGTGGGGTGGTACAAAAATAGCTGACGCGTTTCGCACTTACACCAAGTGCTTACTCATAGCACTTACTATGAATAAGCACTTGGTGTAAGTGCGAAACGCGTCAGCTATTTTTGTACCACCCCACAGTCGTGTTTTGTGTACCCCATGATCCTGTATTTTGAATAAAAAGACGGATATATCCATTCCTGTGTGCGGCTGTCCAGGTCTTCTTGTTCTCTTCTACTTGCATCAGCATTTAGCCAGCACCTGGGACTCTTCTCTTCCTGGAGGTAATAAAACACAAGCACTCTGGTTTAAGCCCCTCTTTGAGCGGAGGATCCCACATTGTCTTGCCTACACACGGTCACACAAATCTTGTCGGAATATCCGAACGTCAAGAACGCGGTGACGTACAACACGAGAAAAATGAAGTTCAATAGCCAGTGCGGCTCTTCTGCTTGATTCCGAGCGTGCGTGGCACTTTGTGCGTCGGAATTGTGTACACACGATCGGAATTTACGAGAACGGATTTTGTTGTCAGGAAAATTTTGAGATCCAGTTCTCAAATTTTGTGTGACGGAAATTCCGATGGAAAATGTCCGATGGAGCCTACACACGGTCGGAATTTCCAACAACAAGCTCCCATCGAATGTTTTCCGTCTGAAAATGCAATCGTGTGTACGGGGTATTAGAGTTTTTATTTTTGACTAGGGAAGTCTTTTAGGCACCAATATTGTACAAAGCCTTGGATCAATCAGACACAGAATTATTATACACAGTAAGCGTCCATAAAACCAATTGGAAGAACACCTAAGGTAAGTGATAATCATAATCGCTGAATAACACATACAGTCCCTGAATATTTTCAAGCCTCTTTGTCTTCGGAATGAGGCTGATTATTCACAAGCCTTTTCATGCCTGGATTCCATTGCTGAATAATAGGCACACTTTAGAGGTTTCTAAACTCTATTGTGTTTTTTTTAGTCATCACGCTGTGTCTAGAATTTGGGAATCAGACTTATTTCAATCCTGCGTCTTATGAAAAGATTCAGATAAAGAGTAGGTTCGCTCATGGGGAAAAAAAAAATCCTGCAGCTGCTGACTTTTTAATAAAAGGAAACTTACCTGTCCAGAGATCCAGAGCCATCTTCACCCGGGCCAGTTCTTCACTAGGCTTCAGGTTCCCGGCACCGATTCTAACTGTGGGCTATGCAGCTTTTGGCTTCGCAGCCGGCTTCCCACTGCACAGGGGCAGAGGAGAACGTCCGCTGGGATCGCCTAGGCAATCCGAGCAGAAAGGGGCCCGAATAACTGTCAAAACTAGGTACCCCCCCCCCCAATAAAAATGTGGGAGGGGAAGAGGACGTAAAGCAGAACTTCCCCTTCTTTGTGGAGTCCCGCTTTAAACTAGTAATCAAAGCTAACCTTTTGCAGCACTGTGAGGGCTCGTGCACACCGTGTGGTGTTCGAATGCGTGCTAAATGTTGCGGTTTCCTGCAGTGCACAAAAAACGCGCTAACCTTTTGTAGACAAGTGTGGGTGCCATTAATTCCTAATGGCTCCCCTACGCATTGACCAAATATGTCAATGCTGAGCCAAGGAAAGTCCTCGCCTCCTCTTCATGTGTCATCTGACCTTGCCAAGGGGGCACCTGGGAGGACTTCTCTCACTCTGCCAGGTGAATGGCATCTGAGCTCTGGGGAGTTAATTTTCACAGAGAGAGTGGAGGATTTGTGCTGTGCTACTGACCCCTGCACTCTGCGTTATTTACTGCTAATGCCTGCACTCTGTGTTACTACAAATTTTTACACTTTGCATTACTTACTCCTGACCTCTGAACTCTGCGTTACTTACTACTGACCTCAGCACTCTGCAATACATACTACTGACGCCTGTACTCTGCATTACTTACCACTGACTTCTGTTTTACTTACTATTAACCTCTGCACTCTGCAATACATACTACTGCTGTCTGCAATACATTCCACAGACCCCTGCACTCTGCAATACATACCACTGACCCCTGCACTCTGCTTTACTTACTACTGACCTCTGAACTCTGCTTTACTCCTGACCTCAGCACTCTGCAATACATACCACTAGCCCCTGCACTCTGCGTTATTTACTGCTAATGCCTGCACTCTGTGTTACTACAAATTTTTACACTTTACATTACTTACTCCTGACCTCTGAACTCTGCGTTACTTACTACTGACCTCAGCACTCTGCAATACATACTACTGATGCCTGTACTCTGCATTACTTACCACTGACTTCTGTTTTACTTACTATTAACTTCTGCACTCTGCAATACATACTACTGCTGTCTGCAATACATACCACTGACCCCTGCACTCTGCAATGCATACCACTGACCCCTGCACTCTGCAATGCATACCACTGACCCCTGCACTCTGCTTTACTTACTCCTGATCTCAGCACTCTGCAATTCATACAACTGACCCCATCACTCTGTGTTACTTACTACTAATTAGTACACTCTGCATTACTTACTCCTGACCCCTGTACTCTGCATTGCATGCTGCAGACCTCTCAACTATATTATTTACCACTGAACTCTGCACTACTTACCGCTGACCTCTAAACTCTGCATTACTTACGCCTGACCTCAGCACTCTGCAATTCATACTACTGACCCCTGCCATATGCGTAACTTATTACTGACCTCCGCACTGTGAATGAAAGCGAATACCAAGTTTCTCACTGAAGCTTAAAAAGGTAGGCTATGCAAGTTCAGAAAGAAATGGATTCAAAATATTCGTATAACCGCAGAATAAACAACATTTGGGAAAAAGATCACCGAGATAATTGTAGTCTGCATCGTGTGAACAGAAAGATTGGATGTTTTTGCCCGTTCAGAGCCCGGTGTAATGGTGGGTCGCCTTGAGCACATTCAAATGAACGGGTTGGCAGCAACGTAACAGTCAAAAAAAAAAAAAAGAAAAAGAATACGCACCAATGCTTGCCAATGCAGCATTGCCTTAGTGGGTTGATGTGACTTTCGAAATGAACGGCACTGCAATGAGCAAACGTGTGTTACCTGTATTAACATGTGTTACCGAATCACACCAGAAAGGGTGTGAACGGGCCTGGGTTATCCTAGGTGACTAGTAAGGTGGCGGTAAAAATGTTTTAGGTGCTTCGGCTACTCCTCTGCTGGGTTTATCACCCTCTCTAGTCTAACTGACCTCTTCTTGCAATTTTGCGGAATGCTCCCAACAATAAATAATGGGCGTTGTACTCCCAACATAAGAGCATAAGGACGATCCTGACATGAATGGGTAAAATCAGAGTATTAATTTCGCTTGTGATGAAGATAGTTGCCATGGAGACAAGGAAAAACACTGACAAGAAAATCAGAACATGCTATTAAGTATCTGCCTATGTAACAGAGTATCATTTATTTTTCAGAATTGTTTTTTTTTTTTTTTTTTTTTTGTTGGTCACACCCAGTCAGCAACCTTCCCACATTAAGGGGGAGATTTACTAAAATGGGTGCACACAGAATCTGGTGCAGCTGTGCCTATTAAACCAACTGGCTACCAGGTTTTAGCCCCCGTTCACACCAGAGTGCGATTTGATATGCGTCAAATCGCAGCCTATTGCCGGCAATTGGTGTGACCGCTGACTTTGATTCCCGGAGGTAGTTCCTGCACTACTTTTTGGTCGACTTGCCAAGGAATGCCCACTCCTCCATCCACCCATCAAGGCATTACTTCTCCCAAGAACCAGCCCACTGCTTGCATCAGGACCGAGAGCTCTTAAAGCTGTAATAAACCACCACTAAAATAAAAATAAAGTGTGCCCCCCCCCCCCCTGCAGGGTTAAGTTATAATGTGCACCGCATACTAGCACATTATGACAGACTTACTTGTAAAGCGCATCCCTCCAGCGCAGCGCTGTCACAGATCCCTGGCGCTGCCATCTTTACCTGGTCTTCCTTATGGGCTTGCGTCCCCCGGAAAGGGAGTGGTAGTGGTGGTGGGGGGGGGGGGCTTTTGTTTACCAGCCCCCTCCCTTTCCTTGAATGGACAAAGTCAGCGATCACTACCGATTGATCCAGTGTCCATTGATAACTGTGCATAGTAAACATTGTTCACTATGGGGGAGATTTACTAAGACTGGAGAGTGCAAAATCTGGTGCAGTTCTGCCTTGAAACCAATCGGCTTCCAGGTTTTATTGTCAAAGCTTAATTGAACAAGCTGAAGTTAGAAGCTGATTGGCTGCCATGCACAGCTGCACCAGACTTTGCACTCTCCAATATTAGTAAATTAACCCCTATGTGCCAGCTTATGAATGAATGAATAGGAGTCTATATATAGAGCAAAGTGACCGTCCTCAGTTCTTTTCTCTGTCTCAAAAATAGAGATATCAGGGGTCTATTTAGACGTCTGATATCTCACCAAAGTCCCCCCAACCCAGAGAGAAAAAAAAATACAAAATATAAAAAAAATTTATAAAAAAAGATATAAAAAAATAACATAGGGCATACACAGTGTATGCCCCTGCAAGGCTGTGTTTACCTGTACAGGGATGCACAGGTGTTCTGGGCATCCCTGTGCAGTCAGTCCCATTGATGTAATTTGGGATGTAGCGACCAATTTGACGTCAGTGTGGGTCCTGGAGGTAGCACCTTCCTTTTTATTCTACTGGTCCTGTGCTTTAAGAAAATGTGTTGTTGGGGGGGGTCTTTTACAAACTCTGAAAGCTGTAAGAGAAAAACAAAGGGTTCTTTGAGACAGGTGGTAAGCTTGCCCTTCTCTGAAAAGTGATCCACGGTGGTTCATTTTTCAAAAAGAAGAACAGCAGTAGCTGACAGGCATTCAGGAGGTGCTACTACCGCCTCTTGCAGCCTGTATTTTCACTTTTTTTTTTTTTTCTTTTTAATTGTTAAACGGCAATTGCAGTTGCAGTGCAGCCCCAATGATCTGATCAATCGGAGGGGCTGCAGGTCTCAACAGGCCGCAGCTTTGAAGCAACAAATTGCGGCCGCAACGTGTGTACAGCACTGTTAGGCTGTAATGTTAGATTTCAGGTTGGTGGCTGGGAGGCAGAAAAAAAAAATCTGTTTTTTTTCACCCCCCCCCCCAGCCACCCATGTGAAAGAGCCATAAAGTTGCTGAGATGGTTTGTGGCAGTGACAAGGGCCCCTTCACTCACCAATGCTTGAAACTAGAGGTGCACCGAAATAAATTCTGGACCAAAGCTGAAAATTTAGGATGCACTTGGCCGAAATGGACAGTTTTAAAAAACTAATAATTTTATATATATTTATTTTCGATCATTATTGGCATAATTTCGGCCGATAATTTTCGGCAGCCATTATTGCCACCTATTTTTTCTATCGGCAAAACGCTGATAACCCTATTTTCGGACAATAATTTTCGGCGACGGATCTATCGGTGCATCCCTACTTGAAACTGACGCCTGGGTAATATGGCTGCAGCTATGTCTTTGTTTGCATTGCGCCTCCTGTTAGGAGCAGTGCTTATCTATCTTGGTGTGTTTTTAAAAGACAGCTTATATGTACACAACCCATAGAATAGACAAGACAGGAGTGCCAACTATGCCGCATTCATATGTCATGTGAGAGATTATACAAACCATATGGGGAAAATTCTTCTACCATGCTGCAATACAAGCTATTAAAAAGTGTATTTAAACAGTGGTAGCTGGACAGACCGGCTTTCTGAGGTTGCAATATTTATGATGGGGAAACCTCCCGTATGCCAGTAGGTATACATTGTAAGTCATCTGTCTGGATTATGTTGGTGCCATTCTAAGTGGTTTAGTTTCAATTTTTTTTTTTCCATTTATTCTCAGATACACTATAACCAAAAGTATTGGGACGCCTGCCTTTACACGCACATCAAATTTAATGGCATCCCAGTCTTCGTCCGTAGGGTTCAATACTGAGTTGGTCCACCCTATGCGGCTATAACATCTTCAACTCTTCTGGGAAGGCCGTCCACAAGGTTTAGGAGTGTGTCTATGGGAATGTTTGATCATTCTTCCAGAAGAGCATTTGTGAGGTCAGGCACTGAGGTTGGACGAGAAGGCCTGGCTCACAGTCTCCACTCTAAATTCATCCCACAGGTGTTCTATCGGGGTTGAGGTCAGGACTCTGTGCAGGCCAGTCAAGTTCCTCCACCCCAAACTCTCTCATCCATCGTGGCGTGATTTTGCTGCGATTGTCAAGAACTTCTGTTGGGCGACAGGCATCCCACGATACTGTTTGCACGATTTTACCACGATTGTCACCCGGCGAATCACGGTAAAATCGTGCTGCGATTGGGAATGCCGTTGGAAATTATGGGGATCGCAAGGGCGTCCCACAAATTTGTGAGAATCGCTGCGATTATGCCCGCGATCCGGAACGCCAAGATGTGAACAGAGCCTTAGTAAAAGCACAAAACGGTACACATAAACGCCGGTTGAGTACACATTTAACCCTTTGATTGCCCTAGATGTTAACCCCTCCCCAGCCAGTGTGATTAGTACAGTGACGGTGCATATTTTTAGCACCAATCACTGTATTAGTGTCACTGGTCCCCACAAAGTGTCAGTTCCTGTCAGACCGCCCGCCATACTATCACAGTCCTGTTATAAGTCGCTGATTACTATTATAGAAAAAAAAAAATCAATAAATACAAATTCCAGTATAACTACCATAGTTTGCAAAATCAATCAATATACGTATATATATATATATATATATATATATATATATATATATATATATATATATATATATATATATATATATATATATATATATATATATATATATATATATATATATATATAATTTTTTTTTTTTTACCAAAAATATGTAGCAGAATTATTATTGGCCTAAATTTTAGGAATTTCATTTTTTTTACATTTTCATTATTGGATATGTTCTATAGCCGAAGGTAAAAAAAAAAAAAAAATTATATATATATATATATATATATATATATATATATATATATATATATATATATATATATATATATATATATATATATAATTTTATTTATTTATTTATTTTTTGTAAATTGTCAGGCTTTTTTCATTTTAGCACAAAAAATAAAAAACCCAGTGGTGATCAAATACCACCAAAAGATAGCTCTATTTGTAGGGGGAGAAAATATATAAATTTTATTTGGGTACAGCGTTGCATGATTGCTCAATTGTCAAAGTAACGCAGTGCCGTATCGTAAAAAAAATGTCTTGGTCATCAAGAGGGGGTAATACTTCCGGTGGTTAAAATATTTAAAAAAAACTGTCATTTCTATTGGCTGTAATGACATTGCCCATATAAAATGAAATGTATACATTTTATTTGGGTACAGCATTGCATGACCATGCAATTGTCAATTAAAGTAGCGCAGTGCTGAATAGCAAACAAATGGCCTGGTCATGGGGGGGGGTAAATCTTCTAGAGTTGAAATGGTTAATGGCATTAGATCTACCATTCTGGGACAAAAGAAAATGGTTGCAGTTTAATGAAAAGATATTCTGATACTTTGTAAGTATAATCTGACAAGTGTCATGCTGGAGAGTGAAACCTTGCTACAGTTAAATGTAATTCAGTTCCCTGGCGTTCTTATATTTGCTATATTCCAGGTCTTTTGTAAATCATAGCAGAGCAAATCTGTGGTACAGCCATCTACGTACACATATCCCACACCAACATGTCTTCCTATACCGATACAAATAAAATGCAAAGTGTATCCTATTAGCCATACAAATAATGGATAATAAAGGGGAGAAGTCAATGTTATTTTAAGCGGAAAGCTTTTTGAATGTGTTTCTTACAGAAGATGTGATTACAGATGTGTCTCCTGATAAAATAATGTTTATATATATATATAATCTATATCTTTCCCTGCCAAGGGTTAATATACTGTGTCATGAGCCTGCTATTGTGAGCGGTCTGTATTATAAAGCAAGCTATTCTTGAAAGCTTGGCCATCATCACCTCTTGCCCATTTCCATTAACTAAGTCCATTGTTGGGAGCCAGGCAATCAGACCTGGCCTGCAGAGAACTCAATTTACTGCTGGTGTGGTGGGGACAAAGCGTCCCACACAGAGCCCCATTTCTTCTCCTCTTTGGCTCTCACTTGATTGCGCCGCATCCTCCATTTCCCCACCTCTCCGATCACCGTCTGCTTCTTTTTATAATCTTGACATTCTGTGTCAAGGACAGAGAAGATCTGCCATTTTTTTTAAAAAGTGTTTTTTTGTTTTTTGGGGTTTTTTTTGCCCTCTGGAGGCACTTTAGCTTCCTGGATTCCCTTCTCCCTCTTTTTAGTGTAAAGTTGGTGCTTTTTTTTTTTTTATGTTCTTGTTAACTTTTTTTTTGTCTAGCCCCGCCCCTTGCCGCCTTTCTCGCCTAGGCAAGAATGACTTGTCCTTGCTCCTGCGAATTATTATTATTATACAGGATTTATATAGCGCCAACAGTTTGCGCAGTGCTTTACAACATGAGGGCAAACATTACAGTTACATTACAATTTGGTAGAAGAGGAATCAGAGGGCCCTGCTCGTTAGAGCTTACAATCTAAAAGGAAGGGTCAATTGATACAAAAGGTAATAGTGGGGGGATGAGCTGATGGAGGAAGTAAAACAGTGTTAGTTAGAAGCAGGATAGGCTTCTTTGAAGAGAAGGGTTTTCAGGGATCGCCTAAAGATGGATAGATTGGGGGACAGATTGGGGTAGGGAGTTTCAAAGGATGGGAGAAGCTCTGGAGAAAGCATGGGAGGAGGTGACAAGGGAGCTAGATTCTCCTGTGATTACCCCACGACCTATCCCAGGAAGCTGCAGGAGCAGGGACTGATGGTAGCCGTAGGGTGGAGTAGACGTGCCGTTTGTTTCACAAATTTTTCGTTATTCGGAGATTCCGACATATCCGAATACCCGAATTACAATATAAACAAATTTTACCGAATGCTCTGAATAACGATACAAAATTTGTGCGAATTTTCAGAATTCGAACTGAAATTCGAATCAGATTTTTTTACATTGAACTCTAGTCGAATTCTAACTGTACACATATTGCTGAAATCAAAGACTGTGGGGGTTATTTACTAAAGGCAAATCCAATTTGCACTGAAAGTGCACTTGGAAGTAAAGTCGCTGTAGATCCGAGGGGGACATGCAAGGAAAATAAAAAACAGCATTTTAGCTTGCACATGATTGGATGATAAAATCAGCAGAGCTTCCCCTCATTTCAGATCTTCCCCTTAGATTTAGAGCAGCTACACTTCCAAGTGCACTTGCAGTGCAAAGTGGATTTGCCTTTCGTGAATAATCCCCTGTGTGTGTTATTAGAGTACCATTTCGAAATAATGCTGTTTTTGTTAAGCCAAAGGTGATTTAAAGAGTCATTGTAATCATTTGATTATTTAAAAAAGACATAATAAGGCAACATAGCAACTAAGCTAATAAAGGGAGGATCTTAGTTATGAAAAAAGGTTGCGAGCACTGAACTTATTCTCTCTGGAGAAGAGACGCTTGAGAGGGGATATGATTTCAATATATAAATACCGTACTGGTGACCCTACAAAAGCGATAAAACTTTTTCGCGAAAGGGAGTTTAACAAGACTCGTGGCCACTCATTAAAATTAGAAGAAAAGAGGTTTAACCTTAAACTATGTAGAGCAGGGATCCTCAAACTACGGCCCTCCAGCTGTTGCAGGACTACACGTCCCATGAGGCATTGTAAAGTTCACAGACATGACTAGGCATGATGGGAATTGTAGTTCCTGAAAAACTGGATGGCTGTAGTTTGAAGACCCCTGACGTAGAGGGTTCTTTACTGTAAAAGCGGCAAGGATGTGGAATTCCCTTCCACAGGCGGTGGTCTCAGCGGGGAGCATCCATAGTTTCAAAAAACTATTAGATAAGCATCTGAACGACCACAACATACAGGGATATACTGACATATGATCAAATACCATGAAAAGAAAGCTCTATTTGTGGGAAGAAAATGATAAACATTTAGTATGGGTTCAGTGTAGCATGACCGCGCAATTGTCATTCAACGTGCGACAGCGCTGAAAGCTAAAAATTGTTCTGGGCAGGAAAGGGGGGAAAGTGTCGGTATTGAAGTGGTTAAAAGCAGGATATCCAGTGAATGACTCGCATACTCTGTATAGTGGTATTGGTAGGTGCCAGGGCCTGTGTTCTGCCAAGAAAGTTCCCTCCGGCGGATAAGGACTCCCCTGTACTGCGCAGGTGCAGCGCTTGCGCAGTACGAGCCGCCAAAAATAGCCGAAGCTGAACAGCTAAGAGTCAGCTGTACACGGCGCCTGTAACAGGGCCCCTCCTGGGCTCGCTTCGATTGCCATGCTTGGGGCACGGCTTTGCTCGGCATCGTTTTATTCAAACTCTATGTCCACTTGGATGGTGGGGCTTGAACCTGGACTCAGTGCGCAGGTGCCGTGTAGAGCTGACGATCAGCTGTTCAACTTCAGAGACTTTCGGCGGGCCGCAGTCGTTTGTACTGTGCAAGTGCAGCGCATGCGCAGTACAGGGGGGGGTCCTTATCGGCCTGGGGGAACTTTCTCGGCAAGACAGCGAGACAAGAGGTGGGTAGGAGGGGGTGACTGGCCTGGGCACAATGGTTAGTTGCAGGGATGGGGGGTACCCTGACCCTAACCCTTAAGGGAACTGGGGGCGCAGTTTAGCATCTTTTCGCTGGGTGAACTTGTCACGGCACTGGTGGGTGCTAAATCCTGTGTGGGGCAAAATACAAAAGAAGTGTAACTATTGCCCAAAAAGTCAAATTGTAGAAAAGAAGTAGAAGTTTTTTATAGATATTTTTTTACAAAATAAAAAAAAAATTTGTGTAAATATCTGTTTATAACTTTCCTGACTGGCATTCCGTTGGTGGTTAAACTGAAGGAGCGAAATGCCTCCACATCGAATAATAGCCACCTGCGGCAATGCAGACATGGATACGCTCATAATTGTTTTTCATGGTAATGCTCCACTATTTGCAATTACTTTGTAAAAGGAGCCAATGATTTCAGGAATAGATGAAAGCTTTAAATCAACTGATGTGAAGATCTTTAATCCCAAATCCTGCATCTCTTCACAGTCAGGAGCCAATTTGCTGGCTGTACAGTGCAGCATCCTTCCCCTGCTGCACTAGACTTCGGAATTAGAATAATGGGAGTTTTGGCTGAATCAGTTATGTAGCCTCATTAAACATTACATTCTAACAATCGAGCGCTGACAATGGCATCTGAGTCTGCTGACATCCTAGGTGATAAAGTAAGGATCTGCATGGCATGCAATTTCGGACACAGTGTAGATATTGGAGATTATCTCACAGTCTGCAATACCCCCAGCTGATCAGTCAAACATGGCATTATAAGAACAGTTATCTAATTAATTTGTTCATAAATGACCTGGAGGATGGGGTAAACAGTTCAATCTCTGTATTTGCAGACGATACTAAGCTAAGTAGGGTAATAACTTCTCTGCAGATGTGGAAACCTTGCAAGAAGATCTGAACAAATGAATGGGGTGGGCAACTACATGGCAAATGAGGTTTAATGTAGAAAAATGTAATAGAATGCATTTGGGTTGCAAAATAATGAATGCAATCTATACACTGGGGGGAGAACCTCTGGGGGGATCTAGGATGGAAAAGGACCTGGGGGTGCTAGTAGATGATAGGCTCAGCAATGGTATGCAATGCCAAGCTGCTGCTAACAAAGCAAACAGAATATTGGCATGCATTAAAAAAAGGGATTAACTCCAGGGATAAAATGATAATTCTCCCGCTCTACAAGACTCTGGTCCGGCCGCACCTGGAGTATACTGTCCAGTTCTGGGCACCAGTCCCCAGGAAGGATGTACTGGAAATGGAGCAACTCTAGAGAAGGGCAACAAAGCTAATAAAGGGTCTGGAGGATATTAGTTATGAGGAAATGTTGCGAGCTCTGAACTTATTCTCTCCGGAAGAAGAGACGCTTGAGAGGGGATATGATTTCAATTTACAAATACCATACTGGTGACCCCACAATAGGGATAAAACTTTTCCGCGGATGGGAGTTTATTAAGACACGTGGCCTCTCATTAAAATTATAAGAAAAGAGGTTTACCCTTAAACTGCGTAGAGGGTTCTTTACTGTGAGAGCGGCAAGGATGTGGAATTCCCTTCCACAGGCGGTGGTCTCAGCGGGGAGCATCGATAGTTTCAAAAAACTTTTAGATAAGCACCTGAATGACCACAACATACAGGTATATACAATGTAATACTGACATATAATCACACACACATAGGTTGGACTTGATGGACTTGTCTTTTCTCAACCTCACCAACTATGTAACAGGAGAAAGCAATGAACCTAAAAGGATGCATTCGGGAAAGTTGATGATATCTAAACAGAAAGTATCTGTTTTTCTTCACCATAACAAAGCTATATATATCTATTATATATCTATATCCTGTCTGTCTGCCTACCCCCTATATGTATAACTTTGCTAAATATATAGCAGAACTTTCAGACAAACTGCTAATCACAAAATAAAATGCATACAGTGGTAAAAATAATTATTTGATCCCTGCAGATTTTGTAAGTTTGCCCACGTGCAAAGAAATTAAGGGTCTACAATTTTTATCATAGGTGTATTTTAAATGATAGAGACAGAATATCAACCAAAAATCCAGAAAAAAACACATGATACAAATATTATAAATTAAGTTGCAGTTGAGTGGGTAAAATAAGTATTTGATCCACAAGCAAAACATGACTTAGTACTTGGTGGAGAAACCCTTGTTGGCAAGCACAGAGGTAAGATGTTTCTTGTAGTTGGTGACCAGGTTTTTACACCTCTCAGGAGGGATTTTGGTCCACTCTTCTTTACAGATCTTCTCTAAATCCTTAAGGTTTCTTGGCTGTCTCTTGACAACTCGAAGTTTCAGCTACCTTCATAAATGTTCTCCATGACCTTAATGTGGTTCTTCTTGAGCCACTCCTTTGTTGCCTTGGTGGTATGTTTTGGGTCATTGTCATGCTGGAAGACTCATCCACGACCCATCTTCAGTGTTCTGGGAAGAAGGTTCTCATCCAAGATTTTACAATAAATCGCCCCATCCATTGGCCCCTCAAAGCGGCAAAGTCGGCCTGTACCTTTAGCAAAGAAACAGCCCCAAAGCATAATGTTTCCACCTCCGTGCTTGACTGTAGGGATAGTGTTCTTAGGGTCATAGTCAGCATTTTTCTTCCTCCAAACACAGCGAGTCGAGTTAATTCCAAAGAGCTAAATTTTGGTCTCATCTGACCACAGAACGTCCTCCCAACCCTTCTCTGAATCATTTAGATGTTCTTAGGCAAACTTCAGATGGGCCTGTACATGTGTCTTTTTGAGGAGGGGGACCTTGTGGGCGCTGCAGGATTTCAGTCCATGGTGGTGTATTGTGTTACGAATGGTTTGTTTGGTGACTGTGGTCCCAACTGCCTTGAGATCATTCACAAGCTCCTCCCCTGTAGTTCTGGGCTGATCCCTCACTTTTCCCATGACCATCCCTTCCCCATGAGGCGAAATCCTGCATGGAACTCCAGACCAAGGGCAATTGATGGTTATTTTGTATTTCTTCCATTTGTGAATAATCGCTCCAACAGTTGTCTCCTTCCCACCAAGCTTCTTGCTGATGGTCTTGTAGCCCATTCCAGCCTTGTGCAGGTCTACCATCCTGTCCCTGACGTCCTTTGACAGCTCTTTGGTCTTGCCCATAATGATGAGCATAGGCGTGCGCACAGGGTGTGCCGGGTGTGCCCAGGCACACCCTAATCACCCCATGCGCATTAGTGTTATCACTCAGTGTAGCAGCAGGAACATGGTAAAGATCTCCCTCTTACCTGCTCTGCCATAAGAAAAGTGTTTATGCTCTTCTCTTTCACAATGCCGGCAGGGAGATCAATGTGCCGGGTTCATATATATGTAGACACATACATATGCATGTGTGTTTGAGCTTAAGGGTGCACACCCTAATACAATAGGCTGCGCATACCTATGATAATGAGATTTGAATGGAAGAAAAAGATTCTGTGGACAGGTGTCTTTTATAAACATAACGAGTTAGGAGCACCTTCTTAAACTGACAGGACTAATCTGTATACCACATGAGCACATACTGAAGCCAGTCTGTGGGGGCCACAATTATTGTTGGTTGGTAGGGGATTAAATACTTATTTTACTCACTGAACTGCGACTCAATTTATAAAATTTGTATTGTGTTTTTTTTCTGGATTTTTGGTTGATATTCTGTCTCTATCATTTAAAATACACCTATGATAAAAAAATTATGGAGCCTTCATTCCTTTGTAAATGGGCGAACTTACTAAATCTGCAGGGGATTAAATAATATTTTTTTCCCCATTGTACATCGGAGTTGTATTGCTTGCAATTTAATTTACATTCATCTGCCTATCCAGGCTGCCCCAAAGCCCAGACCTGCCTGGGAGGGCAGGAGACCTGATTTTTGTCTACTTCAATTAAGTAATGCAGTTAGGTCTTGTCCCTTCCCCCCAATCACTGGAAAGTGAAAGGAGAAGCAGCAGACAGATGAGCACATCTTTCCAATTTTCTGCTTTCTTTCTATCAGCATGTTTCTTGTTAGCACATGAGCAATTCAGCATAATTGATGGCTCCTTTTGCTTTTTCTCCCTCTAAGACCCCATACACACTATACGACGTTTGTTATCTGATTTACTGTAGATTTACCAAAACCATGTAGTGCAAGGGCCTGCCTGATTGCATACAAATTGAAACGCTTAAGGTTTGACCTCAGATTTACCACAACCACATAATATGAAGACAAAAATCTGCAGAAAATCTAATAGTGTGTATGGGGCCTTAGTCTGCATGAGGCTGATACCTGGTACACTTAGATACTTGCTAGGAATGCACCGATATTAGTGCCGATATTTGCGTGAGTACCAGTACTCGTCCCAAATGCTCCCTATATTGAAACCAATTCTTTGCTGTGCGATTTACGTAAATACAAAATGAATGGGCGCAAATCACACTGCAAAAAATCGCATTTAATGTGAACAGGAATGTGGTGCAATTCCTGTCTGTATCGCATGCAATTTCCCCCACCGATCCTGTGTGTGTGTGTGTGTGTATAGAAAGAGATTAAAGTGCCATCTAGTGGACAGTTTAAATAATCTTAGAACTCACAGTACATAGAGCCTACATGCACAGCATCAGCCAGTACTTGACCGAAACTAAGAATACTCGCACTCGCCGATAAAAAAAAAAAACGGTATTGATGCAACCCTAGTACTTGCATTTAAAAATGACATTTTATTGGGGTATTGCATGATTACAGAACTGTATTAAGTTGTGTGTAGCAAAGTCTTTAGCCTCCTCCAGTCTAATGAGAACCTTCAGGGCCAAAGATAACTGACATTCTTCTGTAGGTAGTGGGTTGTGAGGCATAGTGGGTACAACATGGATGAATTTATTGGGCGCCAGACACTTCTTGGATGTAAAAGAGGTTTTATTTCGCTTAACCGTCCTTTTTATATTTTTAGAGGGAAACAGGGTTGGGGCCAGGACACCCTTTAGCAGTTGCAATTTCAATTGGCAGACTCCGAGACTTCAAAAGGAGGACAGTCGTACAGGCAAAGGCCCCCCAGCAAGGCGCCACACAAATCGTTACAGTCCTCTTTGCTTCACTACAACTTTTACGTGTAGTTCTTCAGCCCCTTGAGTTCCGGGTCTCTCACTGGACCCTCTGATTCACTGACTCTAAATCCCTGGAGCTTTGCTTGGTATTTCCCTCAAGCGTCACCCTTGCTTCTCCGCTGGGTCCCTAGCTTGACACTCCAGATACTTCAAGCTTCACCCCTGCTAACCGGCTCGGTCCCTGGCTTGACTCACAAGGCTGCTCTGCAAGCATCACCTCGGCTGGTTGGGTCCCTGACTTGATCACCGCCTGAAGTTTCCTGATTCTCCCATGTGCCTGTTCGGTGAGAATGCTGCTCTGGTACTTGCTTCAGTTACTCACTGTGGTCTCTGGTAAAGGTGGTCCCTTAGTGGCGACAGCTTCCCTTCTACCTCTGATCACGACAGATTCTCCGGCCAGCAGAATCGTATCTTCTGGGTGGACTGCATGCCGCAATCCCAACCCTGTGCTGCCCTCTTACTTTTGGATAGGCCCTCACACAGCCTTGCAGCCAGATGTCCCCGGGATAAGCCCAATCTCCGGCCTAGCAGCTTGTGGTGTACGACATACGTCCACCCAGACAGCCATCCAGGTGTCACAGAACATGGATCACCTGACCTCATCTAAATATATAGGTTCTCCCAGTAGGCCAAGGGATTCAAGAAAACCCCTGCCCATTGGCTGAGATACCCCATATACTCATAGCATGACCTTGGGTTGCCCTTCTCGTATCTAGTACCACCAAGTACCCGGCCACCTAGTGGTAAAAGAGGAAAGTGCAACAAGGCCAAACTTAGGGAGAAATCAATGGCTTTCTAGTAATTGACCAGGGTAACTACTCCTGGCAGGTAAATTTGTGAGGAGCTCCCTGGCTAAAACCCAGGGCGCTACATGTGCATTTTTTTGTTATCTCCTTGACATTCAGCTTTAAACTTATTATATATTTTTTTCAGGTACTTGTATAGCAGCATCAATTTACGCAGCACTTTTACATATATTATACATTTACATCAGTCCCAGCTTTCAATCTAAGGTTCCTAACTCACATTCATTAGGGCCAATTTAAACGGTAGCCAATAAACCTACCAGCATGTCTGTGGAGTGTGGGAGGAAACCCGAATATCCAGAGGAAACCCACGCAGGAACAGGGAGGACATGCAAACTTCATGCAGGTAGTGCCTGTTGTTGGGATTCAAACTGACGACCCCAGTGGTGCTAGGCGGAAGTGCTAAGCACTTAGCCACTGTGTTGAACATAATCGGCTATATACAGGCCAAATTAAGACGCTACATTGGACTACCAAGCTGGTAAGGCAATTTTAATCCCTTGCCCCCTCAAAAAAAAAAAACTCTGGGGACCCATTGAGGGTCGGGATCCATGATGTGGGTGACTATTTGATAAAGAGCGTAGTCTGTACTTTATTACGGGCCGTATGTTCCTCTGCTGATGTATGCAGCCCTACCCATAATGTCTTTAGCTTTGTGGCTATCGCCCAAAATTTCTTGGCTTACTTTTAGGTATAATAAACAGATTCATCTCTGGACTGTAATACTTTGTCCTCACTTTGAGCATTTCCTTTTATCTGTATAATTAGAGTGCTTTAATAACGAAGCTTTTACATCTCCTGTTCGGCAATATTTTACTTTTATGACTTGCAGCTATTTCCTATCTCTTTTGTGTCACTGTTTTTGGTCAATAAACGGTCAGAATCCTCATCACTGGCCTGGCGCTGCAGTGTTTGTGCTGCTTTCTTTGATGTCTTTGATGGCAAGAAACTTCTCCAGCTATAGACAGAGGATACATGAGAATACATTACATTATATTTCCTATAGGAGCAAAAGAATAAAATGATATATTTCTTATTATAGGTGGTGCTGGACTGTTGAGCTGGCCTCGTAACTATGAGGGACAATAACCACAGCCGCACTTTCCATAATGCTATGCATACTTGCATGTGTGTTTTCCTTCCTCCTGTGCAGAATGATCTCAATTGCCGCTGCTGCTATCCTTTCCACTGCTTCTTCATTTCTGTTCACTCCTAGTAGAGTTGCACCTTCTCTACACCTGGTTCCATTCTTGGTATTCTACAGATACTGGGAATGAGCATGTAGGGTACACTGCACTGCATACATATAGGAAGCACACACCAAAATAAACACTAGAAAACAGAGGGATGTTTTTCTTTGCCGGAAGAGACATGTAGATGTTCTTCCTAGGAGTTTTACTTTAACTCTCTAGCAAAGTACGCTGTATATATGTAGCACCCTCCCAGTTGGGTTGCTAGGATTTGGTTAGGCAAATTTTAGTCCTGTGGCTCTTCTGTAATCGGCAGGGCAGCATGCGATTGCTTTAGGCTGCTCTGGGCTCTGCAGGCTGCAAGTTTGAGTGCTTCATCCTGTTTTCTGAAGATTTCCAGAACATAGTGGGTGGGAGAGTCAAATGGACAATCTGAATATTTATGAAGTGCCAGCTAATACCTGGGGAGGTGTGCCCAGATGGTGGTTGGGGAGTAAATAAATAGTTTGGAGCCCCAGAGAACAGGGTTCTTTTCCCAGGAGGGAGAGGTTGCCAGCCCTTTCTGGCCATCCTACTGAAAGTTTTGCCTGTCTCATCAAAGGTCCCAGCTGTTGGGGAGAGGGTGGGGCGGGTAGGGGGGCTGGGCTGTCCCGCTACATGTCCTTTGGGAGCCAAAAGAGAAGTGCCACCGAGGATTTGATGTGGGAGGTCTACAGAGGAGCCTGCCTGCCTGAGACTAAAGGAGATGTCGAAGCCCTGGGGATACTGTGAGTACAGACTTAAGGGAGGAAAGATCTCAGTGACTTTTGCTAACCCTTGATACACTGAGTTTAAGGCTTGTCTGGTCTTGGACATTGCTAATGGTGTCCCAGTGCTGCCCACTTTATGTTCTTTTTCTTGACTGTATTAAGCAGCTGCTGCAAAGGGAAGAGTGTCCTCACATTCCTGTTTTGAGGTCTTGAGTATTCCACAGATTCCTTAACCCTATCCAAGTTAATTTGCAATAAACTTTTAAAAAGACAACCCCTACCATGGGTGGTCAACCTGGGGCCCTCCAGCTGCTGTGGAACTACAAGTCCCATCATGCCTTTGGGAGTCATGCTTGTACCTGTGCCTTGCAATGTCTCATGGGACTTGTAGTTCCACAACAGCTGGAGGGCCACGGGTTGAGCACCCATGCCCTCTACTGTTTCAGATGCTGTTGCTGCACTAGCGGGAAGAGAACCGCTACATACACTATATTGTCAAAAGTATTGGGGCGCCTGCATAAACTTTAATGGCATCCCAGTCTTAGTCCGTAGGGTTCAATATTGAGTTGGCCCACCCTTTGCAGCTATAACAGCTTCAACTCTTCTGGGAAGGCCGTCCACAAGGTTTAGGAGTGTGTCTATGGGAATGTTTGACCATTCTTCCAGAAGCACATTTGTGAGGTCAGGCACTGATGTTGGACGAGAAGGCCTGGCTCGCAGTCAAAGTTAATGTGCATGTAAAGGCAGGCGTCCCAATACTTTTGACAATATAGTGTATGTAGCACTATATATATGTATAATGCAGTAAGGTAATAATGTGGTTAGCAGTTTTCTTACAGAGCTGTGGCCCTAGAGTTTTTTTTCGTGTGAAAGACTGAGTTGATATGTTCTACCAATATCTGCCTGGGTTTTCTTATAATCCAAGATATATGGCTTCTGGCCCAATATGTTAACTCCTCAGAGGCAGTGATTGTAAAATCCAGACTCTTCTGGGGCTGGGACTAATGTGAATGACTATTTTCTATAAAGCACTGCTGAGTATGTTGGCTCCGTACAAATATCCAAGGTAACATTAACTGTGTTTCTATTTTCTATTTCAGAATTCTCCCCAAAAACTCTCCACAGGATGTGATTCTCGGCATTATGACTCTTCTTGGAGGGGAAAATTCGGACTATGACTACAGTGCGCTGAGCTGCGCCTCTGATGCTTCCTTCAACCCAAGCTTCTTTACCGAGGCTGAATCCTTGAAAGGGATATTTTACAAAAGGGCTAAGCTCATACAGCCAGGGGAGGACCTCTTTAATAGCATACACCCGGAGGACCGCAAGCACCACGCCATTATTAATGTCGGTGGCATTAGGTACCTGCTTCCATGGACCACTTTGGAGGAATTCCCGCTGACGCGGCTGGGACAGCTAAAGTTGTGCAACAACTTTGACGAGATCCTGAGCATATGCGACGATTATGACGTTACTTGCAATGAGTTTTTTTTCGATCGGAACCCTGGAGCCTTCAGGACTATTTTGACATTCCTGCGTGTGGGAAAACTGCGGCTCTTGCGCGAGATGTGCGCACTTTCCTTCCAGGAGGAGCTTCTCTATTGGGGGATTGAAGAGGACAGCTTGGAATGGTGCTGTAAAAGACGGTATATTCAGAAGATGGAAGAGTTTGCTGAGCTCAACCTCCAGGAGGACGAGATGATCGAGAGTGAAAATGCTTCTGAGCCAGAGGATGAGAGCCGGTTCGACATGTGCATGCGTCATCTCAGGGACATGGTGGAGAAACCGCAGTCTGGACTTCCGGGGAAAATCTTTGCTTGCTTGTCAGTCTTATTTGTGACAATCACAGCAGTGAATCTCTCTATCAGCACCATGCCTGAGTTGAGGGAAGAAGAGGAAAAAGTAAGAATTGAAAAAAATTTTGGTAAAATCCTGCTTCACGTTCCAAGACTTGAGTGACTTTCAGTTGGATTACTAAAAACCTAATCCACCCTCAGTAATATCTGGTCAGAGCCAGCTTTAATTTTCGTTGACAAATTTAACACTGGTACTGGAGATTTTAGTCGACTAAAATACGACTAAAACTATTCAGATGACTAAAATACGACTAAAACTAAAATAAGACTATGACGGAATTTGACGTAAAACTTCACGCTGCTCTGCTGGCCTTTTCTAAATAAGCAAAAAAATTCCATCCGCAGCCTATAATAATAGCACAATAAAATGTAACCACCCGCATATTGTCATATGACGTCCGCAGGTGAGATCTCCCATCCCGGGCGGGCGTCTTATGACGTCCTCGGCTTCCCGGCGGTATAGGGGGCGCATGCGCTGTCCGCGCCACTCGGGAGCCGTTGCGCGTGCCCGCCGGCTGTGATGTCCACCAGGCACCCACGATTGCTGGTGACAGAGCAGGAACGTGGATCTGTGTAAACACACAGATCCACGTCCTGTCAGGGGAGAGGAGACAGATCATGTGTTCCTAGTATATAGGGAACACTGATCGGTCTCCTCCCTTAGTCAGTCCTATCCCCCCACAGTTAGAATCACTCCCTAGGTAACACATTTAACCCCTTGATCGCCCCCCTAGTGTTAACTCCTTCCCTGCCAGTGACATTTACACAGTAATCAGTGCATATTTATAGCACTGATCGCTGTATAATTGTCAATGGTCCCAAAATAGTGTCAAAAGTGTCCGATGTGTCCGCCGCAATGTCAGTCATGATAAAAATTGCCGCCGTTACTAGTAAAAAAAAATAATAATAATTAAAAAAATGCCATAAATCTATCCACTATTTTGTAGGCGCTACAACTTTTGTGCAAGCAAATCAATATACGCTTATTGCGATTTTTTTTTTTTTTTTTTTTTTTACGAAAAATATGTAGAAGAATACATATCGGCCTAAACTGAGTAAAAGATTTTTTTTGTTTTTAAAAAATTTGGGATATTTATTATAGCAAAACGTAAAAAATGTGTTTTTTTTTTCTAAATTGTCGCTCTTTTTTTGTTTATAGCGAAAAAATTAAAAACCGTAGAGGTGATCAAATACCACCAAAAGTAAGCTCTATTTGTGGGGAAAAAATTATAAAAATTTCATTTGGGTACAGTGTTGCATGACCGCGCAATTGTCCTTCAAAATGTTACAGCACTGAAAGCTGAAAATTGGCCTGGGCAGGAAGTGGGTGAAAATGCCCTGCATTGAAGTAATTAAAACATAAAAAAAACAAAAAAAAATGTAAACTCTATAGGCTGTAATGCCATTGCACATATTACCTGAATATATTAGCAACATTAAACATTAAGAAAAAAATAACAGCCTTTTTTCTTTTTTTTCTTTCAGCACATTGGTAGATGCCCCCTACTTATTGTTATGTGGTAGTGCAATACATTTCAAAAAGCAATATTTTTGTTTGCTAATGAAACTTGGTTTTAATTTAAAAAGACGTTATAGAGCACAACAGCTAAATCAGTGTCTGTAGTGCATGTTCAAACCTTAAAGGGGTTGTAAACATTTTATTTTTTTTTTGTTGATAAAAATAACCAACATGAGTATACTTACCTTCTCTGTGTAATGGTTTTGCACAGAGCAGCCCCGATTCTCTTCTTCTGGGGTCCTCCGCCATCGCTCCAGGCCCCTCCTCTTCATCGGGGGCACCCGTGTGGGCTCACTCCTGAGTCCCGCTGCTGCGTCCAGTGACACAGACTCAGCCCCGCCCCCTGCTTCCATGTCACAGATTTAGATTGACAACAGCGGGAGACAATGGCACCCGCTGCTATCAATCTGTCCAATGAGGAGAGCGACAGCAGCTGAAGCCGCTGCTGTCATGCACAACAATGGATCGGATCGGGCTCAGGTAAGAAAAAGTGGGGGGGGGGGGGGTCTGCAGCACAGAAGTTTTTTCACTTTAATGCATTAAAGAGGAACTGCAGTCTGCTCAGATAATTTATAATAAAAACATCTTTGCTATTCTGAAACTTCCCTCCAACCACTTTGCATATTGCTTTACAACCACTTTAATACCAGAAATAATAACATGTTATTTTTTACTCCAGGAGTATATAATGAGTATGGCAATTCTAGAGAAATGCCTAAATAATGCATTACAATTTAATTAAACCCATTCGATTTTAGTCAACTAAAATATGACTAAAACAATTCAGATGACTAAAATACGACTAAGGCTAAAATGCCAAATTTATGACTAAAACTAAATCGAAATTTGACATCAAAATTAAAGTGATTGTAAAGCTTCATGTCTTTTTGTTTTTTTTTTCTAAATAACAAACATATCATACCTACCTCCACTGTGCAGTTCGTTTTTTCACAATGTGGCCCCGATCTTCCTCTTCTGGGTTCCCCCAGTGGCACCTGTAGTTCCTCCCTGCATCGTATAACCCTCTGGGAGAAGCGATCTCCCGGGGGGGGGGGGTGTTTCCCTTGCGAGCGTGCTCCCGAGTCCAGCATTTGCATCCATAGATGCAGAATGCTGGACTCTGCCCCGCCGCCACGTCATTGGATTTGATTGACAGCAGCGGGAGCCAATGGCTGCTCTGCTATCAATCTATCCAATCAGAAGTCGAGAACCCCGGGCAGAGGAAGGGCGCATCTCCGCCGTGGGAAATTCCAGGGCTCAGGTGAGTAAAACGGGGGAGGCTGGGAGGGCGGTGAAAAAAAACACGAGGGTTTACAACCCCTTTAACACTGGTCAGAGCTTCACTTAAAAAAAATGCTATACTTGCAAGAAATGAACAAAGGTTTTAAAGTAGCCCCCTACGCAAAGATGGACACAGAAATTGTCATCATTTTGCATGACTACATAAAGTAAACTAAAGTCGTGGACTGTCTTTAAAGTAAACCTGCCACCACCGTGCGCAATCTAAGCCAAACATATTTTAAAAAGAATAACAAGTGAAAGATACCGTCTGTATAAACCAATAAAACAATTGGTAGACCCCAAAGATACAAGAACTGATAGAAAACAAGTTGTGCCCTCCTATACTTGTATTACAGCTACTGCGCTCCTGGATCAAACTACTGCGATACCCGAAGCTGCCACTTTAAATAAATAAACGTATAAACTGTATTGTGTCCTCTATTGAACCAACATAAATAGTGAACCAATAGTGGCGCTGAAACCTAATCAAGTGAAAAGAATTAAGTAAATCAATACATACACATATGTAACAAAACACATGTATATGTGAAGTGACACTTCTAAGTGTTCACCACACCCTCTGAACAGTGATCAGTATTAAACTTATTAATAATAACAAGTAAAACTCATAGATAATAGAGAATTGATATCACACTCAATAAGTGATCACAAAATTAAATTGCAGACTTCAATAGTGCTAAACTGATCTGTGATATTACTCTAATATTATCACCCTGTGATAGGTGAAAAAAAGTCTGAAAAAAATGTGAACACAAAGTCTTTGATGTGAACAATTCTTATGCAAAAAAGTCCTTATAAGAAAAGAATCCAGTGAAGTGTATCCAGTAGATTTTCTTCTATGCTTCCACTACACCTCTGTGCAAGTGATGCCATTCCCCGTAAGAAACGCACTCACCAGCTAAATATGCTCCCCACTCTCGTGTTTGGCTGAAATCACTTTTAAACCACACCTAAGGGGTTTATGAAAATCTCCGATCTCCAGCCGTGAAAATCCAGAATTACTCCACATGTAGATGAAAAAAAGTGCTCCACTAGTGTAATGACGTAAAACCAAGTTTAATAAAAATGTATCGTGATCCAACACCATTGCACTCACATGAGTCAAATATAAACCAAGCAGAAATCTATCACAGCAAAAGAAACTTCCATGCAATTTCAAAGTGATGTACAGCGGTCGCGGTGGACCCAAGGTGTGCAGTAGCCGGATGATGCTCTCACCCACTCCTCAGACCCAAGCTTCCACTTCCTGGGGCGGTGTCTTGTGTCGCAGCGTATTACGTCACACGTTGTTGATTGCCGTACAGCCATGCCCCGACATGTTTCGTCACATAGACTTACTAGACCCCAAAGAGAGCAGCTGGAAATGCATACATATCTTAGCATCAGGGCTGGATCTATCTGATATGGGGATGCTTTATATAACAAGTCAGGGGGAATCATGTCAACAGTGTGACCGAGATGCAAGGAGTCGGCATTCCAGTTCTGTAGATTGAGCATGCTCTCAATTTTTCGGTCGGGAAAAGTTCCTATCCGAAAATGCGATCGTCTGCGGCAATTCCGACACGCAAAATCCCTACACATGCTCGGAAACAATTCGACGCATGCTCGGAAGCATTGCACTAAATTTTCTCGGCTCGTCGTAGTGTTGTACGTCACCGCGTTCTTGATGGTCGTAATTTCAGCAAACTTTCGCGTGACCGTGTATATGCAAGGCAAACTAGAGCGGAATCCCGTCAGAAAAGCCGCCATATCTTTTTCCGGCGAGAATTCCGCTCGTGTGTACGCGGCATTAGAGACCTGGGGTGGCACAGGCCATCTCAGCAACTCCCTAGATCCAGGCCTGCTTAGCATTTCAACAGTTCAGGAATAGCAGCCTATGCATTTCCTTGGTATAAATTACCTTTAGTTGTAACTTAATAAATACCTAGTTACATATTAGACATGACTGAATATCCTGCTTCTACATACACTACAGCAGTGGTTCTCAGCTCCTGTCCTCAGGACCCACTAACAGGCCAGGTTTGCAAGATAACTGAAATACATCACAGGTGATATCATTTGCTGCTCAGTGATTGCAGTATTCTAGTCTGAATCTCCCCCAAGGTAATACTTAAAATCTGGCCTGTTAGTGGGTCCTGAGGACTGCAGTTGAGAACCACTGCACTACAGTATATTACCAAAAGTATTGGGACATCTGCATACATACACATGAACTTTAATGGCATCCCAGTCTTAGTCCGTAGGGTTCAATATTGGGTTGGCCCACCCTTTGCAGCTATAACAGCTTCAACTCTTCTGGGAAGGCTGTCCACAAGGTTTAGGAGTGTGTCTATGGGAATGTTTGACCATTCTTCCAGAAGCGCATTTGTGAGGTCAGGCACTGATGTTGGACGAGAAGGCCTGGCTCGCAGTCTCCGCTCTAATTCATCCCAAGGGTGTTCTGTCGGGTTGAGGTCAGGACTCTGTGCAAGCCAGTCAAGTTCCTCCACCCCAAACTCGCTCATCCATGTCTTTATGGACCTTGCTTTGTGCACTGGTGCACAGTCATGTTGGAACAGGAAGGGGCCATCCACAAATTGTTCCCACAAAGTTGGGAGCATGAAATTGTCCAAAATGGCTTGGTATGCTGACGCCTTAAAAGTTCCCATCACTGGAACTAAGGAGCCAAGTCCAACCCCTGAAAAACAACCCCACACCATAATCCCCCCCCCCCCCCCCCCTCCACTAAATGATTTAGACCAGTGCACAAAGCAAGGTCCATAAGGACATGGATGAGCGAGTTTGAGGTGGAGGAACTTAACTGGCCTGCACAGAGTCCTGACCTCAACCCGATAGAACACCTTTGGGATGAATTAGAGGAGAGACTGCAAGTCAGACCTTCTCGTTCAACATCAGTGCCTGACCTCACAAATGCGCATCTGGAAGAATGGTCAAACATTCCTATAGACACACTCCTAAACCTTGTGGACAGCCTTGCCAGAAGAGTTGAGGCTGTTATAGCTGCAAAGGGTGGGCCAACTCAATATTGAACCCTAAAGACTAAGACTGGGATGCCATTAAAGTTCATGTAAAGGAAGGCTTCCCAATACTCTTGGTAATATAGTGTAACTGTTACCCATAATCTGTTCTATAAAGATGACATGGCAGGTGCTAAAGAACTTGTATTATGAGCAGGGCCCTCTGATTCCCCCTGCATTAAATTGTATTGTAATTGTACTGTCTGCCCTCATGTAAAGTGCTGTGCGAACTGTTGGTGCTATATAATAATTAATAATAATACTATTTGATTAGTTCATGTTTAGGCTCCAAGGGGAAGTGGAGTGTACATGCTGCAAACAAACAATGCTGCTGGGTTAGCTCATGGAAATCCAGTATGATCGCTCCCCCCTTCCCAGAGTGCAATAGCCCATAGGCTTTTACTTTTTCCATTTTTGCTGACTGGGTGTTTGTAAGGTTTATATTATGTTAGTCAATTATAGGGCTGACATGTTCCACAATGCATTCCATGAAACACGCAACTGTCACGTCTACCCCAACGCAGGTGGTCAGACACTATAGCTGGCTACTGTGTGCTTCACCAATAGCAGCTCCCTTTCCCTTAAGGCAAGCAGTCTTAACGGGACTTGGTTTCCCCCAGGACTTATACACAATGCTATAGTGCCTGCCCACCACACCAAGGCAGATACGAACTAAGCAAACAAACAGACTACTTGCAGTTAGCAGACAGATAGCGTGGTTCTATGACAGTCCAGGTAAAAGACAGGCTGAGTTCAGGTAAAAAAGTCAAATATCCGATCCAGGTCATACACAGGGAAATCCAAACTAGCAAAACAGGGCAGACAAAGGGGGGCTTAATCAGGAACAATGCAGGTATCACTGTCCCTATCACAAGCAAGGGACAGAGCGTTTGGCTTGCTTATAACAGGTGACTGACCACATCAATCACCTTGCAGGTGGACACAGACAGGGAGAATGCAATAGCCAAAACCCAGATCCTGGAATAAGGAGCACTTAAATGATCCTAACAGCAACTTTTTTCATCAGCCGCCTGCCACTTTATACAGATGTTGACAGTAATAAATTGAGCCACAGCTATATTTTGTACTGTGGGAGTAGACCACAACTCCCGCGTGACATCCACATCAGCAAGAAGAGATAAGAAAAAAAAAACTCCACGTGGATAACGTTCACTGTAGGGATGCAACTCCAGATCTCATTAATGTGGATTACTGGGCTTTTGTACATTGCTTTTTGCCTTACTCCCACTAGCGTGAATGAGGTGGTCTCGGATCAGTTATGCTTAAAACTGCTGTATTTTCCAAACGCACCAAATGAGTTTCAAATATTTTATAATAACTCCCCACAAATTGTATAGCATGACCATTTTCGATGCCAGCGCTTGATTAGGGTTATTGGCAGATCTAAGCTGTGGATAATGGCTGTAGCTCGGCGGATGTTCCCATTCCTCTCTGGCTCAACCAGGCAATGACAATTAATCACACTGTACAGAGTACAAAGAAAAAGCATCATTTATTGCCTGTACATAAACTGCAGCCATCTGTCTTTTAATTAATTGAAATAACAAAGCCGTGAAAGCCAATATTATACCAGTACAGTATATAGTTACCTGGAATGGGAGAGTACATCACAACGTCGTTGTCAGGTCATCATCCCAGGCTGAGGATTTGCCTCTTTGTTCCTCTTTCTTCATCGTTCTGACATGTTAAATTTGTGAAAACTGAGCTACGAGAATGAGACTTAAAATTTTAAATACACTTTGCTACACCACCCTACATAATAATTGTACATTCAAAAAAAAATGCAACCACTAAAAAAATACAATTTAACCAATTGTCCTCCAGAAGATTTACCCCTCTTTATGACCAGGTCATTTTTTGCGATACAGCACTGTGTTAGGTTCTTTAGCAGTCATACAACGCCGTACCCAAATAGAATTTATGTAATTTTTTTTTCCCACAACAAAACTTTATTTTGGTGGTATTTGATCACCTCTGGTTTTTACTAGAAACAAAAAAAGACCGACCATTTAAAAAAAAAAAAAAAAAAAAAAAAAGATTTTTTTATTTTCTGCTATAAAACACATCCTTTAGAAAAAAAAATTCAAAAATCAAATTTCTTCATAAATTTCGGCCAATATGTATTCTGCTACATCTTCTTTTTGGTAAAAAAAAAAAAAATCACAATAAGTGTATATTGATTGGTTTGCGCAAAAGGTATAGCGTCTACAAACTATGGGATATTTTTATTTATTTTCTAGTAATGGCTGTGTTCAGCGACTTATAGCAGGACTGCGAAATTGCGGCGGACAAAACTGACATTTTTGACACTTTTTTTGGGAACCAGTGACACTAATACAGTGATCAGTGCTAAAAAATACATACTATCACGGTACTAATGACGCTGGAAGGGAAGGCGTTAACATCAGGGGCGGTCAAATGGTTAAGTGTGTTCCTAGCCAGTGCTTGTGTACTGTGGGAGGCGCTTTTACTAAGAGAGAAGCATAGATCCGTGTCCCTGCTTAGCAGGATCATAGGATCAACGCATTCCTTACTGACAGAACGGCAATCTGCCTTGTTTACATCAAGTCAGCGATGCCTGCCTCGGAACTCCCGCTGTGTGTGATCATAAGCGGGAGAGAGGTGCCAGTGCCCCCCCTTTAATTCCCTACCCCCCAACTCTCCAAGCCCCTTATATAGCTGAGAACAGAGCTCATGTGATTACTTATTAAAAATGGCATGCTGTCTGTTGAGAGAGTTGTGCCGCGGCCGTAACTCTGGCGCACGTGCGCGGGAGTGATGTCTTTGCGGCTCGGCTATTCAAACAGCCAAAGCCCGCGAACCCGTAAGAAAGACCGGGTGAAGAAGGAAGCCCTGTCAGCAGTGACAGCGCACCCCTGGAGGGCTTCACTCCAAAGTAAGCCTTTTTATAATGTGCTAGCTAGTACGCGATGCATACTAGCACATTATGCTATTATCCTGCAGGGGATCATTTTTTTTGTATAGGTTTTTTACCGTGGTTTACTACCGCTTTAAGAACCCCCCCCCCAGCAAACAACAGGTTATTAAAAGCCTCCACTGCGCATATTTCCCTATGAGACTGTGTAGAGGGGGTGTGTCCTTTCCCTCTACTCAGGTCTCAGATTACACTCAGCTTCCAACTTTTATACTGTTCACTGTGTCAGATCCCTGCCCGCTGAGACATCGCCTTTGATCTGAGTGTTTTAGAAGACTGTAGAGAAGAGAAGAATGCAGATAAAACGGTAAAACTTGTAGGAGGATTTGTTTCACCTCTGTGGCTTGGGGCTTGTCAATTTAGTAGGTATATGTAAGGGTTTACAACCACATTGATGGCAAAATACCCTATTGGCTAAACCTAATTTAATTAAATTAATAAATACATCCTTTTTTTTTTCTACTTGCTTTGCTCTGTGGAGAAAATTCTTGTTTCAATAAACATTTCTTAAACTTTTTATAAAAGTTGGAAGGCCTGCCAGTCTGATTGGCTCAGATGGCTAAAAATAGTCCTGGGTAGTCCTAGTACCCGTGGTCACAGTTTGTTTTGAAAGCTTGAGCTGGACAACCTTAGCATTGTAGTACATAAAGGTAGAGAGTCACTACCCATTTGGTAAAGGCCATCACACATTTTACAATGTGAATGCGGAAATATATGACACATTTCTGGCTGACTGGGTTCCCTGACCTTTATCGCTACGGGTCTTAGTTTTAATTAATTCTTCACACACTGTGACAAGAACATTATTCATAAATGTTGAACTTGATCCTTTAATGTGTTTCACCCGTTGTGCTATTCAGGAGTCAGTGGGGCAAGACTGCCTTCCACAGGGTCAACTGATGCTTCATAATGAGGGCTTATTTTATATTCTGTATGTATGTATGTATGTGTGTGTGTGTGTGTGTGTGTGTAATAAATAAATATATATATATATATATATATATATATATATATATATATATATATATATATATATATATATATATTATTTATTTATTACATACATACACACATATATAGTGGGGACTGAAAGTATTCAGACCCCCTTAAATTTTTCACTCTTTGTTATTTTGCAGCCATTTGCTAAAATCATTTAAGTTATTTTTTTTTCCTCATTAATGTACACACAGCACCCCATATTGACAGAAAAACACAGAATTGTTGACATTTTTGCAGCTTTATTAAAAAAGAAAAACTGAAATATCACATGGTCCTAAGTATTCAGACCCTTTAGTAGAGGCACCCTTTTGATCTAATACTGCCATGAGTCTTTTGGGGAAAGATGCAACAAGTTTTTCACACCTGGATTTGGGGATCCTCTGCCATTCCTCCTTGCAGATCCTCTCCAGTTCTGTCAGGTTGGATGGTAAACGTTGGTGGACGGCCATTTTTAGGTCTCTCCAGAGATGATCAATCGGGTTCAAGTCAGGGCTCTGGCTGGGCCATTCAAGAACAGTCACGGAGTTGTTGTGAAGCCACTCCTTCGTTATTTTAGCTGTGTGCTTAGGGTCATTGTCTTATTGGAAGGTAAACCTTCGGCCCAGTTTGAGGTCCTGAGCACTCTGGAGAAGGTTTTCGTCCAGGATATCCCTGTACTTGGCCGCATTCATCTTTCCCAGTCGTCCTGTCCCTGCAGCTGAAAAACACCCCCACAGCATGATGCTGCCACCACTATGCTTCACTGTTGGGACTGTATTGGACAGGTGATGAGCAGTGCCTGGTTTTGTCCACACATACCGCTTAGAATTTAAGGCCAAAAAGTTCTATCTTGGTCTCATCAGACCAAAGAATCTTATTTCTCACCATTTTGGAGTCCTTCAGGTGTTTTTTTAGCAAACTCCATGCAGGCTTTCATGTGTCTTGCACTGAGGAGAGGCTTCCGTCGGGCCACTCTGCCATAAAGCCCCGACTGGTGGAGGGCTGCAGTGATGGTTGACTTTCTACAACTTTCTCCCATCTCCCAACCCCATCTCTGGAGCTCAGCCAAAGTGATCTTTGGGTTCTTCTTTACCTCTCTCACCAAGGCTCTTCTCCCCCGATAGCTTCGTTTGGCCGGATGGACAGCTCTAGGAAGGGTTCTGGTCGTCCCAAATGTCTTCCATTTAAGGATTATGGAGGCCACTGTGCTCTTAGGAACCTTAAGTGCAGCAGAATTTTTTTTTTGTAACCTTGGCCAGATCTGTGCCTTGCCACAATTCTGTCTCTGAGCTCTTCAGGCAGTTTCTTTTGACCTCACGATTCTCATTTGCTCTGACATGCACTGTGAGCTGTAAGGTCTTATATAGACAGGTGTGTGGCTTTCCTAATCAAGTCCAATCAGTATAATCAAACACAGCTGGACTCAAATGAAGGTGTAGAACCATCTCAAGGATGATCAGAACAAATGGACAGCACCTGAGTTAAATATGAGTGTCACAGCAAAGGGTCTGAATACTTAGTGATATACCATGTGATATTTCAGTTTTTCTTTTTTAATAAATCTGAAAAAATGTCAACAATTTTGTGTTTTTCTGTCAATATGGGGTGCTGTGTGGCTGCAATATAACAAAGAGTGAAAAATTTAAGGGGGTCTGAATACTTTCAGTCCCCACTGTATTTATAAACTCTTTCTTTGATGAATACCTATTTAGATTTACCCTCATTCTGAACAGTTTTCTTCACAATACAGATCAACGTTGAAATGTAATATTTGAAATCTGTTTCTGACCTAGTAATATATTTTCTTTTCCAGGGGGAATGCTCCACCATGTGCTACAACATCTTTATTGTGGAGTCAGTCTGCGTGGGTTGGTTCTCTCTGGAATTTGTCTTGCGCTTCATCCAGGCGCCCAGTAAGTTTGCATTCTTGCGGCAGCCACTGAACCTAATAGACGTTGTGGCCATCCTGCCCTACTATATCGCGCTGGTCGTGGACAACACTTCAGGGGGGCAGAAGAAATCAGGAACTGGGAACATCTACCTGGATAAAGTGGGCCTTGTGCTGCGCATACTCCGTGCCTTGAGGATCCTGTATGTCATGCGTCTGGCTAGGCACTCCCTAGGGCTACAGACATTGGGCCTCACTGCCCGCCGTTGCACCCGCGAGTTTGGCCTGCTGCTCCTCTTCCTATGTGTAGCCATTGCCCTTTTTGCCCCGCTGCTTTACTTGATTGAGAACGAGATGGCAGACTCACAGGAGTTCACGAGCATCCCTGCTTGCTATTGGTGGGCTGTTATTACCATGACGACAGTAGGGTATGGTGACATGGTGCCTAGGAGCATACCAGGCCAGGTAGTAGCTCTCAGCAGCATCCTAAGTGGAATTTTACTGATGGCTTTCCCTGTGACCTCAATCTTCCATACTTTTTCCCGGTCCTACATCGAGCTAAAGCAGGAACAAGAGAGACTCATCTGCAGGAGGGCGCAGCTGCTGATGAAGAGCAAGTCGCAGCTAATCAATAACCTGCACGGAAGTGACATACTTTTCGAGAGCATGTCTTCTGAGTCAAAAGACAATGACTGAGAAAGGAACATGGCCCAGTCACTAGTGGTAAAATGGGCTTGTCTGACCATTGGGTAAAATGGGCTTGTCTGCCTCCCCCCTCCAAAAAAAAAAAAAGTGCCACCCCTCCATTAATAATAATACTGAGTATTATCATACATATCCAGCTCACATAAAATCAACTGGCCACGTTAAAAATGCTTTTTCCTCTAGTGCAGAACTGATGGCGCATTAGAAGTGTAAATCTTTAGCAGAAAACCATTCCTTAGAGACAGCTAGAAGAACATCGTTAGAGTGATCATCCAACAGCCTTGATGTGTCTGCTTGTATGGGCTCCAGGGTATTTTTGGAAATGGGGTATACTTTTTGGACACCAACTCTCAGAATGTAGGGATGGAAATGGAGGCTTGTGAGGAAAATCCGGAAGATGTGATAAGAGTGTGAGCTTGTGGATAACTGTCTATGTTAAACTGTGAAGTAACATCTACTAAAGATGAAGCATGCTTGCAGAGGTGTAGATGGGTCATTTTTTAATAGGTGGTGGTTTCAGTTTTTGCTCCTATACTGTAAATCATTTTGCGCATTGGCAGAATTTGATGGTAATGCACCAGCAAGTCTCTCCAAAAAGAGATACAGCTTCAAATTAAATGCCATTTTTTTGGTCGTGAGACCTGTTTCCCGATTGGCCAAAGCGGCAGGCGATCCTATTGGATGCTTAGCGCATAGGAGGAACAGAGAGGAGACACACAGTGGAGGAAGCCGTTGGAGGAGCGGACACCGGAGCCGCTGCCCACACCCGGGAGATGAGGAGAGGACACCACAGCCTGCCAGCCCTAGATTGGGTAAGTGCCTGACCGCCGGCCGCCCAGGGGGGGTTGTCAGTGCCGCGCCGCTGGCCTCCCGGAGGGGTTTGTCAGTGCCATGCTGCGGCTTCACGGAGGAGGGGGGTTTTTGTGTCAGTATTGCCCCGCTGGCCTCCAGGGGGGGGGGGTTGGTGTCAGTGCTGCGCCGCGGTCCACCCAGGGGGTGCCGTCAGTGACGCACCGCTGGCTGCCCGGAGGGGGTGGTGCTTATTTGCTGCCCCCCAAAAAGAAAAACCCACCAGCCGCCACTGCCAAACACCAAAGCAGAACAACCAGTTGCCATATAAAAGCAGTGTTTGTGCAGAAGTCCATTCTCCCATGGAGCAGCTCACTTGCATACATTTGCCATGAAACATTTCCTGAACCCTATCTACCTGTACTTTGTACTTTACTGATCTAGTGATTTAGTGGCTGCTTGTAGCACCCCTAGCCACAGATGCCTCCTGAATAAACATGTGACAAGAACTGTGCTTTCCTTCGCAACCAGGTTGTTCCTTTCATTCATTAAATCAGCCCTTAAATGAATGCTCTAGGGGCCTACACAAGCAGTTAGTTTTATTAGGTCTGTAGTGTGTAGGTATGCAAAGTATAGAGTACCAGAGCTGGATTTCTACATAGGCCACCACCAAAGGCAGCAAGACTGTCATGGGCGGCATACAACCACCCGCTCATGCTGCCAAGTCATTAAGACATTCCTGCCTTTAATAAAAAGTACTGGACTCCCTCCCTCCTGCTAACGCAAGGGTCATCACTGTTGCTGTTCCTCTACAGCTTGAATATTATTTTGGTGGAATATTGTACTGTGTAATACAGTATCGCCCAATCTGGGTCTGTATACACACATCCAAATTGCTAGCAGAGTGGGGCAACAGTTTGTCCTACCCTTCTAGTCATCTGTTCTAGGTTCTAACTCAGTGATCGGGCTGTCTTTTTCCAACTTTCCACTCCCTGCCTTGGCGTGACTTGTGGGACTATGACAACTAGTTTTAGTAGTGTAATACTCAGGATAGCCAGCTAATAGGGATAGATAGGGGGTGGCACAAGAATGTGTCCCTAGGGGGACAGGAAGTACACTATGTTACCAAAAGTTTTGGGACGCCTGCCTTTATATGTACATGAACTTTAATGGCATCCCAGACTTGGTCCGTAGGGTTCAATATTGAGTTGGCCCGCCCTTTGCAGCTATAACAGCTTCAACTCTTCTGGAAAATTCTGTCCACAAGGTTTAGGAGTGTGTCTATGGGAATGTTTGACCATTCTTCCAGAAGCGCATTTGTGAGGTCAGGCACTGATGTTGGACAAGAAGGCTTGCCTTGCAGTATCTGCTCTAATTCATCCCACAGGTGTTCTATCGGGTTTTAGTCAGGACACTCAAGTTCCTCCACCCACAGGATGGGCCCACCCCCAACCTGTTCTCACAAGGTTGGGAGCAGGAAATTGTCCAAAATGTCTTGGTATGTCTTGTAAACAACCCCACACCATAACCCTCCTCCACCAAATGATTTGGACCAGTGCATAAAGCAAGGTCCATAAAGACATGGATGAGCGAGTTTGGGGTGGATGAACTTGACTGGCCTGCACAGAGTCCTGACCTCAACATCTTTGGGATGAATTGGAGTGGAGACTGAGCCAGGCCTTCTCATCCAACATCAGTGCCTGACCTCACAAATGCTCTTCTGGAAGAATGGTCAAACATTCCCATAGACACACTCCAAAACCTTGTGGACAGCTTTCCCAAAAGAGTTGAAACGGTTTTATAGCTGCAAATGGGTGGGCCAACTCAATATTGAAACCTACGGACTAAGACTCCATACACACCATTAGATTTTCTGCAGATTTTTGTCTTCAGATTTACCAAAACCATGTAGTGCAAGGACCTGCCTGATTGCATACAAATTGAAACTCTTAAAGCTGAGTTCCACCAAAAAGCTGAACTTCCACTTTAAGCACTCCTCGCCCCCTGACATGCCCCAATTGGCATGTCATTTTTTTGGGGGGGGGGTGTGTACCTTCTTTTTAGTGGGACTTCCTGTCCCACTTCCTCCTTCCTCTTCTTGGCCGCCTAGGCGACTCTTCCTCTCGCCCTAGGCGGCCCCTCCCTGGCAGCGATTTTCTGGGACCTGTGACGTCACAGGTCCCAGAAAATTGCCTGGCCAATAGCAGAGCGCAGTGCACACCCGGGAATGGAAGCCGTAAGCTGTCATGGCTGGGTGTCCACAGTTGCTATAACGGCGCTGCGGGGAGGAGGGGGAGAGGAGAGAGGCTCCGGGCGTCCGCATCGCTGGACCGTGGGACAGGTAAGTGTCTGTTTATTAAAAGTCAGCAGCTATACTTTTTGTAGCTGCTGAATTTTAATAAACTAAAAAAAAACGGGTGGAACTCCGCTTTAAGGTTTGACCTCATATTATATTGTTTTGGTAAATCCGAAGACAAAAATCTGCAGGAAATCTAATAGTGTGTATGGGGCTTAAGACTGGGATGCCATTAAAGTTCGTGTACGTGTAAAGGCAGGCGTCCCCATAATTTTGGTAATATAGTATCTGGTCCTAATAGACACAGTTGAGCTGTGGTGGACACAAGTGTTGTTACTCTTTGAAGCTTCGTTCAGAATCGGCTATGTGGTGTGTTGGGTATCTACAGAACTGAACAAACGTTCAATGAGTACCAGCACACAGGGGTTGATTTTTTTTGGTTGGACCTTAAAAAAGGCGATCTGCTAGCACCCGAAAACCGCCGATAAAGCACCGCAAAAACGACTGGCGCTTTAGCGTTTATTTTAGCAGCGCTTCAGTGTAAAAGAGGTCTTAGTTTTAGTTTCAATTCCAAGGCTCCAATGAATGTAACCTTGTATATAAAGTATTGGGTATACTCAATCAAGGCCAGTTGTATGAAGTCTTGCAGAACTTGATGCTTCTTCCTCAGGAGTATGGAACGGGCTGCCTCTTATTTCTGACCAGTCAAGGTTATTCTGCAGCATGTAATCCCTCAGAGCTGGAGCCCAATTTTCCATAGCTAAGCATGGCAAATTAAGCAGATATCCTGTAAGGGTTTCATTTATATATGCCTAAAAACGAACCGCCCAGAAGAACTCATTTACCGCTGCAGTGCAATGCAATGCCGTACCGCGGATGGAAGAATTTAAAGACTACTGCTAATCCTTTGTCCACAATTATTTGCTAAAGAAGAAAACCTGATCAATCAGAGTCTGTCTCTGAGCAGTCAATAGCTTTAATATAGCCTATTTTTTTTTTGCTTCAGGGCATAAAGAATCCTACTGCGTTGGAAAAAAAAAATCATATTTTTGCCATAAATACTTTTATTTATAAGAGATTATTTGTAAAAAGATGTACATATGTGGAAACCCGGACTCTGTTCAAATAAAATGGTACAAAAATGAAGGTATTTCTGTGTTGTGTGTTTATAAACAATACACCCTGGGCAGTCAGAATGCAGAGTTGGGCTGCAGTGCAGTTTCCCTTTGAACATCCTGCGGAGCGCGGCTCTTCAGTACACAGGCCTCCATATGGAGAATTAGAAGCCAGAGTGAGTCATTTGAAAACACAGATGTTCACTAACTGGTTAGCAGGGGGATTGGAATGTTTGTGACAGTTGCGACAATAAGCGGAATGTTTGTTTCACCAGATTGAAAGGGGCTTTGTGCTATAAGAAATGGTTTTCAAACCTTCCTTGAATTACTGTCAGCAATATTAAAGAGGAACTGCAGCCAACACCGTTTTTTTTTTGTTGTTGTTTTGGAGGGAGCGGAGAAGGGTTTGAGTTTTTATTTCTGTCCCTGTTTAGGAGGTTTCACCTTACCTATGGTTCTCACCATTCTACACTGTTTAACCTCTTCAACAACGGTCCACTTTCACCCCCTTCCGGCCCAGGCCAATTTTCAGCTCTCTCAGACTTTGAATGACAATTGCGCGGTCATGCCACACTGTACCAATATGCCAGTATCATGTTTTTTCACACACGTACAGCTTTCTTTTAGTGGTATTTAACCCCTTCACACCTAAGGGTAAAACAAATCTAAAAACCTAAGCTCAATTTTTCAACTTTGACATAGGTTAGTAAAACATGTAGTCACAACTACGTAGTGTATCCAGATGGATTATATTGGGCTTTCTTCTGGTGGTAAATGGTAAAGGAAAACTGGCCCAAAATCGTAAAAAAAAAAAAATATTTAGCTGTATATGTTTTGCTATTATCATAATTTACCACCAAAGAACAACCCAACATTAATCCTGACGGCAGTGATACCACATTTGTGTATGTTAGTTGTTGTTGTTTATACCCGTAGTACAGCCCAGAATGCATGGTGCACATTTTTTTTATCCTACCTAAAACACACAGACACTGACTCTAACTGACACGGATACCATTTAAAAAAAATGTTTCTTTAATTCCACATAAAATATGGTGACCGAGACCTTTGACCCCCAACCTTGACCTTTTGATCCTGGCCTTTGACCCTAACAATAACCCTGGCAACCTTGATCTTGGTATTTATTTTTCTTTATTTTTTACTTTTTTTATTCTTTATTTTATTATTAGATTTTTAATTTTTTTTTACACACTTGGATTGTTTACAAATCCTCTCCTACAAGAAGAGGAAGATGCAATGTATCATTCTCTTTGTTCAGAAGAGAAAGGAAAACCAGGGGTGGGCTCACAGTGACTGATCACTGGGATAGCCAGTCAGAGGCTATCATGGCAATCAGGTGACCCGGAACCGACAGTCCCGGGTCCCAATCTTGAGGATGAGACTCGGGGCTCCCGGTGAGACGCCGGTCTTTTTGTGGGCGGAGGTACGCATATATGCGGCCCCATGAAAAAAAGCACACTTCCACGAGGATGCATATGTGTGCGGTTAGCACAAAGGGGTTATTCATTGCTGGGTTTTTTATTTTTTGCTAAATAACCTGAAAAGGACTGATTTTTTTTTTTGAAAAATGTGTTTTTCTTTGTTTCTGTTAGATTTTTTTTTTTTTGCAAAATTTTATTTTTTCATAAATTCAGGTAAAAATGTATTCTGCTACATTTGTTTGGTGAAAGTAACCAAACTCTGTATATATTATTTAGTCTGTAGGAAAGTTATAGAGTCCACAAACTATGGGATATATATCTGAAAATCTATCAATCCTGATGTACTAATGGACTATCTCATTTCTTGAGGCCCTAAAAATTCCAGAACAGTTCAAATACCCCCAAATGACCCCTTTCTGGAAAAAAGATAGTCCAGGGTATTTAGTAAGAGGCATGGCAAGCTTCAGTGTCTTTTATTGTCATTAGCTGGGATTAGTCAAAGCTAATCACATGGTACAGATGGGCTGTGATTGGCCCTGTCTGTACCATGTGATCACTGTGCCCAATCACAGCTAGCAATACAATTGTATACAATGGATGGCATAAAAGGAAGTCATCTATTGTTTACAATTGTCATGTGATCTGCTGTGATTGCTTACAGCAATCACATGGTACTGGTAGCGGGCCGGTTCAGTCTTCGGCTATGTCCAGTGGGAACAGTCATGACAGATCAACAGTGCTCCCGCTTAGCCATCACTGTACTATAGGCTTGGCAGAAAGGTAGAGGCATCATGTGACCTCTCCAATGACATCCTGTGCTGATCAACATCAGGGGATGTGTTAGTCGCCAGGGTTGAAATCTTTCAACTGTTACCCCAAGATTAGGCTGCTTTTGGTCCTTAACCTCTTCCCATCCCGCGTATAGTCAGACGGCCGCAAGGTGGCTCTCTCTCACCCTGGGCGGCCGTCATCTGCTTCACAGCCGCTGGGGGGGCACGCGCGCGTGCGCGCGCCCGCCTCGTCACTCGGGAGCCGATGCTTGTGCCTAGCGGCCGCGATGTCCGCCAGGCACCCACAATTGTCGATCACAGAGCAGGGACGTGGATCTGTGTGTGTAAACACACAGATCCACGTCCTGTCAGGGGAGAGGAGACCGATCGTGTGTTCCCAATACAGAGGAACACTGATCGGTCACCTCCCCCAGTCAGTCCCCTCCCCCCCCACAGTTAGAATCACTTCCTAGGTAACACAGTTAACCCCTTGATCACCCCCTTGTGTTAACCCCTTCCCTGCCAGTGACATTTATACAGTAATCAGTGCATTTTTATAGCACTGTTCACTTTATAAATGTGAATGGTCCCAAAATAGTGTCAAAAGTGTCCGATCTGTCAGCCGCAATATCGCAATCCTGACAAAAATCGCAGATCACCGCCATTACTAGTAAAAAATAAATAAATAAAAAGCCATAAATCTATCCCCTATTTTGTAGGTGCTATAACTTTTGCGCAAACCAATCAATATATCCTTATTGCGATTTATTTATTTTTAACAAAAATATGTAGAAGAATACATATCGGGCTAAACTGAGGATGAAATATGTTTTTTTTTTTGTTTTTGTTTTTTTTTTTTTATTGGAATATTTATATTAGCAAAACGTAAAAAATTGTGTGTTTTTTTAAATTGTCAGTCTTTTTTTGTTTATAGCGCAAATAATAAAAACTGCAGAAGTGATCAAATACCACCAAAAGAAAGCTCTATTTCTGGGAAAGAAATGATCAAAATGTCCTATGGGTACAGTGTTGTATGACCGCACAATTGTCATTCAAAGAGTGACAGTGCTGAAAGCTGAAAATTAGCCTGGGCAGGAAGGGGGTGAAAAATGCCCTGTATTGAAATGGTTAAGGCCCCTTTCACACTTGTACAACCTGAAAGTCACGTGACTTGAAGCAATGCCTGTGTAATCTTGAGATCTTTGGACCTCAAGTCGCATCAAAGTTGGACGAAAGTAGTGCAGGGACTACGTTGAAGTGGCACAGATATGAATGGTACTCATTGGCAATCATGGGGTTCGACTTGTCATGTCGCAGGACAAGTCACACAAGTGTGAAAGGGACCTAAATCTGAAGTTTATTTATTTATATTAGGATACAGCACCAAACACATGCCTTGCAGGCTGCTGCTTTTTGTAAAGATCTTCCCTTTATGCCACCTTCATAGCTGCCAGATGTTGCCCTGAATGGTTGTCTTCTGGTGCTAAATGCATTAACAACAGCAGCTGCTAGTGTGAAGAGTTGAGCAGCTCACCCACCCCCTTCTGCCCTCTAATGCCACGTACACACGGTCGGACTTTACGGCAGACTTTGCCCGGCGGACTTTTCAACGGACTTTACGACGGACTTTCTGAATAAACAGACTTGCCAACACACAATCCACCAAAGTCCGTTGAATTCGTACGTGATGACGTACGACCGGACTAAAACAAGGAAGTTCATGGCCAGTAGCCAATAGCTGCCTTAGCGTGGCTTTTTGTCCGTCGAACTAGCATACAGACTAGCGGACTTTTTGACCGAACTCGATTTCGACGGATTGAATTAAAACATGTTTCAAATCTAAGTCCGTCCAACTTTTAAGAAAACAAAGTCCGCTGGAGCCCACACACGATCGAATTGTCTGACGAAATCCCGTCCGCCGGGCAAAGTCTGCCGTAAAGTCCGCTCGTGTGTACGCGGCATTAGCCATTAAAGTGATACTAAACACACACTGTTTATTTTACATTGTCCCTTCTATTTCTGTATGTGGATGATAGCACTGAAAATGTTTAATTTTTTTTTTTTAAATCTACGCAACGCGATGGACCGCCTGGCAATCCGCCTGAGTGTTTCCGCCACATGGTGCCTCCTGACGTCCAATCCCTTCCAGCAGACCAATAGCTGAAGGAATGACTATTGAACAGAAATACAGGGTTTTATACACTTCAAAAATAGGGGCAGTCACAACATGAACAATAAGAACAAATAGTACACATTGGGGTAAACATCCCACAATGGTTAGGTAATGAGTTAAAACTGACACTACTTACGAACAATTCCAAGAGGATTAACAGACAGACCGAAACACGATCACGTTTTATATTTTCCCCATAAAGAATGATGAAGGATATTCTGGTTACAAAGGATGGGGAGATGGCGAAGGTTTTGAATGTATTCTTCTCCTGAGTCTTCAAGGGGGAATCGGGGGGCTTCAGTAAACAAAACTGCAATGTTTATCCTCATGACACATCACAGGAAGCACCCTCATGGTTAACAGAGGATAAAATAAGAAACAGACTTTAAAAACGTAACATAAATAAGTCACCGGGACCAGATGGCTTGCACCCGAGGGTCCTTAAGGAGATCAGTCAAGTAATTGCCAGACCATTGTTCCTAATTTTTATGAACAGTCTACTGACTGGAATGGTACCAGCTGATTGGTGCTACATTGGCTTTTCTCCAATCTTTAAAAAAGCACCAAGATCTATGCCTGGGAATTACAGACCAGTTAGCCTAACATCAATAGTATGCAAGCTCTTGGAAGGGATGATGAGGGACTATATACAAGATTTTAGTAATGAAAATGGTATCATTAGCAGTAATTGGCAAGGATTCATGAAAAATCGTTCTTGCCAAACAAATCTATCAACCTTCTATGAGGAGGTGAACTGCCATCTAGATGAAGGATGGTCGGTAGACGTGTTGTATCTGGATTTTGCAAAGGCATTTGATACAGTTCCCTACATTCGTTTACTATACAAACTAAGGTCTGTCAGCATGGAGCATAGGGTGAGTACCACCTGGATTGAAAACTGGCTACAAGGGCGAGTTCAGAGGTAGTGATAAATGGGGAGTGCTCAGAATGGTCCAATGTGGAAAGTGGGGTCCCCGGGGTTCTGTCCTTAGACCAATCCTATTTAATTTATTCATAAATGATCTGGAGGATGGGATAAACAGCTCAATCTCAGTATTTGCAGACGATACTAAGCTAAGCAGGGAAATAACTTCTCCGCAGGATGTGGAAACCTTGCAAGAAGATCTGAACAAATTAATGGGGTGGGCAACTACATGGCAAATGAGGTTTAACGTACAAAAATGTAAAATAATGCATTTAGGTGGCAAAAACATGAATGCAATCTACTCACTAGGGGGTGAACCTCTGGGGGAATCTAGGATGGAAAAGAGGTGGGGGTCCTAGTAGATGACAAGCTCAGCAACGGCATGCAGTACCAAGCTACTGCAAGCAAAGACAATAGAATATTGGCATGCATTAACCACTTCAGCCCCAGAAGATTTGGCTGCTCAATGACCAGGCCATTTTTTGCGATACGGCACTGCGTCGATTTAACTGACAACTGTCAGCGCGACGTTGTACTCAAACAAAATTGATGTCCTTTTTTTCCCACAAAAAGAGCTTTCTTTTGGAGGTATTTGATCACCTCTGTGGTTTTTATTTTTTGTGCTATAAACAAAAGAAGAGTGACAATTTTTAAAAAAACACAATATCTTACTTTTTGCTGTAATAAATATCCCACATTTTTTTTCCAAAAAACACATTTTTTCCTCAGTTTAGGCCTATATGTATTCTTCTACATATTTTTGGCAAAAAAAAAAAAAATCGCAATAAGCGTATATATTGATTGGTTTGCTCAAAAGTTATAGTGCTTACAAAATAGGGGATAGATTTATGGCATTTTTATTATTATTTTCTTTTTTACTAGTAATGGCGGCGTTCTGCGATTTTTATCAGGACTGCGATATTGCGGCAGACAAATTAGACATTTTTGACACATTTTTGTGACCATTGACAATTACACAGCGATCAGTGCTATAAAAATCCACTGATTACTGTCTAGGAGGAGGAGAGAGATCGGTTTTTATACTTTGAACACACGATCTGTCTCTACTCACCTGAAAGAACGGGGATTTGTGTTTACACACACACATCCCGGTTCTCGCTCTGTCACGAGCGATCGCGGGTGCCTGGCGGTCATCGCGCTCACCGGGCACTCGTATGGGCCCTGGGCACACGCCACGTGCACGCCCCTAGTGGCCAAAAGGCGGCTGGTCCAGAAGTGGTTAAAAAGGGGATTCACTCCAGAGATAATACGATAATTCTCCCACTCTATATGACTCTGGTCTGGCCGCACATGGAGTATGAAAAGTTTAAAGTTTAACCTTTAATCACTAGCCCGGACTATTATCTTATTATTATCTAATTATACTTACCATTGGCCGATTCCGCTGCTTTGCACCCAAATATATCTCTATGCATAGAAGACAGCATATATAAATAATTCACACAGCAAAATTGCTTCATGCACTGTCCCGATTTATTATCCTTGACGGGGTGGTTAAGTAAGAATGAAAAATAGGCATTACCTAACCAAATTCCACCAATAAGGGTGTCCAAATTACATCAACCAATCACAATGTTACCTAGACAGATATAAATACAGATCATCTACTTTATCAACAAGATAACTTTTAAAGGTGCAGTTCCTATATTAGATTGCAAAACATAAGGGGGCTTTTTTACATGCCCCTTTCAATCCTCTCTATTGTCACGAACATGACAATCACAAACCCTGTGGCCCCCAATATGCCCCCGACATTCACTCCATTCATTCTCCATTTAGAAATGTTGCCATATTTTCTCCTCGAACACCTTTTTACCTTTTTTTTTTACCTAATCCATATCTCACTCAACGTATATTTTTTCCTAGTGGTAGCTTAGTACATAGGATTACACAACCTTAAGTTACTTCCCTTTTTCTTTCCTAACCACAATTTCTCTGGCATAGCGCCTGGAACACTTCCCCTTTTCTTTTTTTTCTTTTTTTTTTTATCCTAAACCAAAAAGGTAAAAATCTAAAAATTTTAAAATCCCCAATCATTGTTAGATAGATTAAACACAATTAAAACATTCGCACAAATAACCATTCCCTTGTTTTGTAACAGGCAATATATCTTAGTAATGCCAAGTTCCCATTTCTTTACAATATCAACAAATTAACCCATCAGCCCAACTACCCCTCAAACATACAATCAATTTTTTCAGAATTAATCTTGAACAACATATTTTTTCCTACATAAAACACCACTCTAGGTTCTTCTATAAAACCATAATGCCATTTATTGAACCCTTCGGAGCCCAGGGCAATTTTATCAATCCAAAATATAGTACATTTGTTGCTATTGAAAAATACCTTCTAAACCCCTAACAATGTGAGGATAGGCAATTGCACAATTAAAAACAATTCCTTAAAGTCAGATTCTAGCTAAAATAATCAAAATACCCCAACTACAAGTTAAAATGTTACTCTTAAAAATTTGTATCTTGCAATTATCTTAAACCTTTTAAATCTACTTAATTATCTGATCAGATTCCTTAAAAAAACATTTTGTACCAGCACATACATGTAATTGAATAGTGACGTCACATTCCACTTTTATGATTCCAATTAACTATGCATTGGGTGTGGGATTAATAATACGTGCCCAACACATTCAATGAATAGACTAACACTAATTGCAACCTTTTAACAATAACCATCTAATAACATACTTTAAATCTATACAGATAACTTCTCTGAATTACAAGAACTCGCATTTGTCTTTAACACTCACTTTCCATTACAGCAAGGCTAAGATTTACTAAACATGGAATGTAAATGTAGCAATATGCATTCTTGAATAATAGAGGGAGAAGTGCACCCATAAAACAAAATGTATAATTATTATTATTATTATACGAGATTTATATAGCGCCAACAGTTTACTCAGCGCTTTACAATGTATAAGGGGGAGAACACAATTACAGTACAGTTCAATACAAAAGGTACAGGAGGGCCCTGCTCGTAGAGCTTACATTCTAAAGGGAGGGGGTGGTGGTACAAAAGGTAATAGCTGCAAAGAATGATTTGATGGGGGTGGCTCAGGGACAGTTATGTGGGTGTGGGATAGGCTTCCCTGAATAAATGAGTTTTCAAGGATCTCCTAAAGGTGGACAGGGTAGAGGCTGATCGGACATACTGGGGCAGGGAATTCCAGAGGATGGGAGAGGCTCTGGAGAAGTCCTGAAGGCGAGCATGGGAGGAGGTAACAAGGGAGCTAGAGAGCAGGAGGTCCTGGGAGGAGCGGAGAGGGCGATTTGGGCGATATCTGCAGATGAGGTTGGTGATGTAGATGGGGGCGATGTTGTGAATGGCCTTATAAGAATCAATAAGAATCAATTCGAAAATATCATCCACTTCTGATCTGGGATCAGCCATAGACATGACGCTCCCAAGTTTCAGGGTATGAGCTCTATCTGATTTGGGAGTGACAAGCATTTTTAATTTATCCACTTCACTTCTAAGAGCCTTATATTCTGACTGAGCTCTCTGTCTTGTACTCTTGTATTTTCTGTACAAGAGGAGAACTCCTGGTGTGTTCAGAAAGGACCGACACCGTAGCCACCATCTGCTGAACCGGTACCCAAGGGGGAGTACGTTCCACCTCATCATGATCAGGTGTATATAGCAGAAGGTCAGAGTCCAGTTGGGAAGAGTCTGGTGACTGGCGCTGTTCCGGACTACCTAGTGCTACCTATGAGCTGATGAAGCATTGGCCACAGGCGATGGTAAAGCCTTGGCTTGAATAGCTTATGCCTCACCCGGATGGGACTGTGCATGAACAGCTAACTCAACCTGTGCAGCCAGTGGCGCAGCAGCTGTCGCTCGAGCCTGAGCAGCAGCCTGCGTTCGCTGCTGGGGGTGACGGGAGTTACATGACCTCATTATATCATCCATATCATCTGTTTTAGAAAAGCTTGGATACAATGGAGTGTAAGTGGTTTAAAAAGGGCTGTTAGTGCTAAATGTAGACATGGAAACAGGAGGTGCAGAAGGCACACTCGGATTGGTACCATACCCTGGTGCATAAGCCATACAGTTTGCACCATCCCCTCTCATGTAGTCCACATCCCATCCAGGATTGGGGCCTAAATAAGAAAACATATCCCTCACTCTCAAACATAACCCCCTAACCATGTTCATGTGAAACTCATCATTTGCCCCATCCCAAGGAAAAAAGATCAGATGAATGGATATTTTCCATGTAACCTGCGAGCATGTCCACAAAAGGATTAATGTAAAAGTATGTACCTCTGTGTATTGTGCTAAACAATCATTTGGATAGGAGGAATCACTCAAATAGTAATTTGTCCTTGTCCAAATCCACGATTCAATCCTCTTAAAGCACCACACACAGATGAGTCCCTTATTCTGTTCCTCTCACCTGCCCACTTTGGTAACGCTCTCTCTCTCTTGGCAGGATCAAAAGACTGTCAGGGCTGGGCTCAGCCCTTCCTTCTCTGAGCTAGCCGTTCAGCTGTCAGCAAATTGCCAGCTCACTGTGGTCACCCACAAAGAAGAGTGGCAAGAAGAAAGCCATCGTTGAAAGAAAGCCATGAGAAGTCCTGATTGCAGTTTGCGAGAAGCCATGTGGGGGACACAGCAAACATGTGGAAGAAGGTGCTCTGTTCAGATGAGACCAAAATTGATCTTTTTGACCTAAAAGCAAAACGCTATGTGTGGTGGAAAACCAAAACTGCACATCACCCTGAACACACGATCCTCACCGTGAAACATGGCGGTGAGAGCATCATGTGGTGGGGATGCTTTTCTTCAGCAGGGACAGGGAAGCTGGTCAGAGTTGATGGGAAGATGGATGGAGCCAAATACAGGGCAATCTTAGAAGAAAACCTGTTAGAGTCTGCAAAAGACTTGAGATCTGGGTGGAGGTTCACCTTCCAGCAGGACAACGACCCTAAACATACAGCCAGAGCTACAATGGAATGGTTTAGATCAAAGCATATTCATGTGTTAGAATAATCCAGTCAAAGTCCAGACCTAAATGCAATTGAGAATCTGTGGCAAGACTTGAAAATTGCTGTCCACAGACACTCTCCATCCAATCTGACAGAGCTTGACCTATTTTGCAAAGAAGAATGGGCAAAAATGTCACTCTAGATGTGCAAAGCTGGTAGAGACATCCCCAAAAAGACTTGCAGCTGTAATTGCAGCGAAAGGTGGTTCTACAAAGTGTTGACTCCGGGGGGGCTGAATACAAATGCATGCCACACTTTTCACATATTTATTTGTAAAAAAACTTTTGAAAACCATTTATCATTTTCCTTCCACTTTACAATTATGTGCCACTCTGTATTGGTCTATCATATAAAATACCAATAAAATACATTTACATTTTTGGTTGTAACATGACAAAATGTGGAAAATTTCAAGGGGGTATAAATACTTTTTCAAGGCACTGTAAGCGGACCTAACTGTATACTACTGGAATATAGGGAGCAACAAACTGTGAATTCCCTGTTAGGTATGTATGCAGCTTTCAGATCTGCTGCTGGGCTTAAACAATAGATTTCTAAGGCTTCAGATGTAGTAGAACATCCAAAGAATTTTATAGTCTATTAATGAATTCTTTCTGCAAAGACACTGGTGAACAACAGAAGACAATGCATGAACTGAAATTGCATAAAAAAAGCCACGAGCACTTTATAAATCTGTATGGGGGATTTCCATTAATGCTGCCAAAAAGAACAAAAACATTTTGCAACATTTCTAAGATAAATTATTACCAAATGTAACATGTTCAAGGAAGCTCCACCTTACAAGCAGCTTTGATTAAACTCTGAGGAGGTCACAACTGTTGTAATAGAAAAATAAATATAAAAGTGAAAAGCTTCCTATTTGCATTTGTGTTTTACATTTGGATTCAGGATTTGGAAGCAATGTTCCAAGATAGTTAGAAAATATATTATACATGCCTGCTCTGTGCAACGAATTTCCATAAAGCGGTCCCTTACCTCCTCTTTGGCAGTCCCCAGCTGGTGCTGTCTGATACCCCTTCCTCCATGTGCCTTTTAAGAAAGGAACAGCGATCTCTCTCCTCCTCCAGTCATGTCCACCGGCCACCCACGATCGCTCCACAGAGAGCCAGAACGGGGATCTGTCAATGTAAACAAACAGATCCCCGTTCTGTCAGGGGAGTAGAGTGATATCTGCTGTTCCTAGTGATCAGGAATAGCGATCTCTCTCCTCCTCCAGTCAGTCCCCTCCCCCCCACAATTAGAAACACCTCCCAGGGAACACATTCAACCTCTTGATCACCACTAGTGTTAACCCCTTCCCTGCCAGTATCATTTATACAGTGATCAGTGCATTTTTATAGCCCTGATCGCTTTATAAATGTCACTGGTCCCAACAAAGTGTCAAAAGTGTCCGATCTGTCCGCCGCAATGTCACAGTCCTGCTAAAAATCGCAGATCACCGCCATTACTAATAATATAATAATAAAAATGCCATAAATCTATCCCCTATTTTGTAGACGCTATAACTTTTGTGCAAACCAATCAATATACGCTTATTGCATTTTGTTTTTTTACCAAAAATGTGTAGGATACATATTGCCCTAAACTGCTGAAGAAATTAGGTTTTTTTATATATTTTTTGGGGGTATTTATTATAGCAAAAAGTAAAAAATATTGCTTTTTTTTTTTCAAAATTGTCGCTCTTTTTTTAGTTTATAGCGCAAAAAATAAAAACCACAGAGGTGATCAAATACCACCAAAAGAAAGCTCTATTTGTGGGGAAAAAAGGACATACATTTTGTTTGGGTGCATTGTCGCACGACCGCGCAAATGTCAGTTAAGACGGCACTGTGCCATATCGCAAAAAATGGCCTGGTCATTAAGGGGGTAAATTCTTCTGGTCCTTAAGTGGTTAAAACCTTTATTTGCAAAGGTAGATAAGCTGCCTTGAGATGAAGGACTGACTGGTCAGGGACTTCACTTCAATAGAAGGCTATGATTCAGGCTCTGCAGCTCTCTTCTGATTGGGGAGATCTTTAATTCTAAATGACAAAATAGCAACAACGGAGCAAAAGTCTTGTGCATTTAAACCTTAAAACTATTTACTGATGAAAAATATGTAAACACATACTCGCAAAAGCCATATGGCTACAAGCCTTAAAGAATAGAATCAGCCAAAGAGGCAAATATTCAGTGGAGAGCCCTGGGCTACACTAAGCAACTGACACGGAATTGGCGCGTTTCGAGCGATATACCCGCTTCCTCAGAGCAGGAAAGCAGCTCTTTTACAATTCAAAGATTCATCTGTTCCTACATCGACCACAGTGATAGCTTGTAAAGGTACAGTATAGAAAGTGTGTATTAAGTCTGGAAATATATGATATGCCTTAAGGGACCAGACCAGTCACACTGATCCTGCCTTCACTAACTAGTAAGTCAATGACTCTTCCATGCATTGTCCAGTCAAAGTGCTGTCACATGAATAGCTGGTGAGTTCATGCCTTGCTGTATGCAACTATCAGCTTTAAAGTGGTTGTAAACCTCTGGAGTGAAATATGAGCAAAGCATATCCCTCTATAGTGTGTACTTGTCTCAAACCAGAGCACTAAGTGTCATTCCCATCTGCTGCCTCCTTCCTCTGCTATCAGCATGAGCCACTTCTGACAAGTTTTCCTGACACCAAGAGATAAAAGGTGACAGGGCAGGGACCTCCAGCACACAGCCTGCGATTGACAGCATCAGCTTTGTTTCTATGTGCTGTGTGAAGGGGGGTGTGTCCCTTCTCTCCAATCAGCTCTCAGGACTCTCCTCACTGAGCTCTGCAAAGTGTAATTTCATCTCTCTGCCCCCCCCCCCCCAGGCAAGCTTTATAAATTCTGGTTGTAGAGAAGACTGCAGATAAACAGGTACGACTTATGTAGGAGGATTTGTTTCATCTCTGTGCATCACGAGGCCAGGCTTTCCAGCTTGTGCAGGATGAATGGTCTTGGCTCTGCCCCTCTTATAGTTTTCTACAGGCAGCCTGTAGTGGGTGGGTATATGTAAGGGTTTACAATCACTTTAAAGTAGATTGGATTACTGTACAGATGGAAGAAATACACAAAGCACACTGATAAAAAATATAATAAAACATATATGTATTACCAATGGTTAAATGACAATTATAAAGTGATAAAGTAGTGTATTGGATTCCCGCGCTATGGTTATATAGAAAGGCTGCTGTCTACCTTGGAAATCCCACAAAGGTGGGATGATCAAAGAGGTGTATAAGTGGTGTTGCCTCTTTCTAAAGTGCAATATTCAAAAGATAATCCTAATAAATCAAAAAGGTATACATATCTATATATCTATATCTATATATCGATAGAGAGAGAAAATTGTGTACTGTCTCTTTAAATAATGTAACGTGTATATCAAATGGTTATATCCCCTCATACGTATCCTAGTGTATTAGATGCATATAACTCTATGAAGTACACAATACTAAAATCAGAAATAAACTGTTAAAGTGCTTAATGTGCAAAAAAAACCACACAAATGAAACTAAAAGCTTATATAAAGACTGCATATAAATATATCAAAAAAAGAGTCTGTAATTTCATATGTATGATAATAGTCCACAATATACCATATGAAACTCTAAATAAAGATAAAGTGCTCAATGTGCAAAAATGGCCATATGTGTGGACCCAAAAAACATAAATATATCAAAAAGAAAAAAAGTTCTTTTTTTTTCCTGATTCCTGACAGCTCAGGCAAGCTTTATAAATTCTGCACTTTGAATGGATGTAGGGGACAGATGACTGCAGATAAACAGGTACAACTTATGTAGGAGGATTTGTTTCATCTCTGTGTATCACCTGAGGCCAGTCACTGCACTGGGTAGGTATATGGAAGGGTTTTAAATCCACCTTAGGTAAAGTTGATATTAGCTTGGAGGTTTTGGGGAAGGGCTCATCATGGCATGCTGGAACGTTAATGGTAAATCATGGCATTGAAGGTGTGTTATGCAGGGAGAGGGGTGTTATTTTGTTTTCCGATGACAGGTGCTCTATAAAAAGAGATCCCTAAAGGGGTTTCCTCATTTAAACTGGAAGTCCAGGCTGAAACTAAAATCCCTGCATCTATAGTCACCAAAATTCTAACACTAACCTATCTAGCCGTGAAAAAAAAAAATCAGTATACATACCCTTTCTGCAGGCAATCCGACCCGATCTCCAGCGGCGGAAGCTCTGCAGAGGACACGGCCGACAACAGCTGTGAAATGGATGGGAAGTGACGTCACCCATAGAGTTACTATGGGGCTTCCATTGACGGACGTGTCCTCTGCACCCGCCATGGCTGACAGCTCAGCGTGGGATCAGAGCTTCCGCCGCTGGAGATCGGGTCAGATCAACTGCAGAAAGGGTAGGTATACTGATTTTTTTTCTTTTCAGGGCTAGATAGGTTAGTGTTAGAATGTTGGTGGCTATAGATGCAGGGATTTTAGTTGCATACCCCCCAACTGTCCCTGATTTGGAGGGACTGTCCCTGATTTGGTAGCAATGTCCCTCTGTCAGTCATTCCTCCTCATTTGTCCCTCATTTTGGTCTAATCTATAGAGTTGTATGTAAAATGCACTTTTTTTCTTTCAAAAAGTGTTTCCCAGCGCTAAACCTTTCACCCAGTTTCTAAATTGCTGCATTTGTACATTTTAAAAGCCAATATAAAGGAATAGTAGTGGTAAAAAAAAAGCACTTGTGGATTTATTTAACCTTTTTTGGGGGGTTTATTCTCCTTTAAGGGGGTGTGGCAGGGGGGCGTGTCCTATGCCTACATACATTTGCTAGTAGGTGTCCCTCATTCCCATCTCAAAATGTTGTGAGGTATGTAGTTCCACTTTAAGTCATGTTAGAGAAGTTTAGAGATGTCTTTTTGACTCTGATTCCAGAGTTAGCGACAGAGCACAAAGGAGCTCTTCCTACCAGCATGATTATATTGAGAATCACAGCATGAATGTTCTTCAGTGAATTGATGATCTCTGCATCATCTCAGTGTGGAAGTCAATGGGAAGCACTCTGATGCGGACAGGTACAATATATTTTTGGGGGAAAAGGTTCTCTCATCTGTCAGGGCAACAAACACGTTGATACCCATTGGAGTTTGTGGACTGCAATGGTGCCTGCATTGAATTTTCAGAGAGTTTGTAAAAAAAAAAAAAAAAAAGTAAGTATTTTATCATATAAAACAAATTGTTAGGGTTATGGCTTATTCATGGTCTTCTCTTATGAGAGATAAAGGAGATTGCTGCCATCTTGTGGTGATTGCAAGAACTGCTCATTGTACGTAAACTACACACACGTACAAAATTTGACATAAGTACAAAGGGGTCAAGTTACTAAATCTGGAGAGTGCAAAATCTGGTGCAGCTGTACAGGGTAGCCAATCAGCTTCTAATTTCAGCTTGAAAAATAATAAACACAAAGCTAATTGGCTACCATGCACCAGTGTTAATTTTGTCAGCAAATTTCGATTTAGTTTTAGTCTTAGGACTAAAATGGCATTTTAGTTTTAGTCCCATTTTAGTCTTCTGCAATTGTTTTAGTTGTATTTAGTCGACTAAATCTCCAGTACATTTTAGTCGACTAAAACTCATTTTAGCCATCTAAAATCTAGTAATTAAATTGTAATGTATTAGTTAAACAGTTCTCTACAATTCCCAAATTCATTATATACCGCTGGAGTGAAAAATCTAATGTTATTATTTATGGCATTTGAGGTATGAACATACACTACAGACCAGTGTTAATTTTGAAGTCAAATTTCAATTTAGTTTTAGTCTTAAGCCTTTTGACTAAAATGCCATTTTAGTTTTAAGTCGTATTTTAGTCATCTCAGTTGTTTTTAGTTTTAGTCGTATTTTAGTCGACTAAAATAGTATGCATTTAGTCGACTAAAATGTTTTAGTCGTTTTAGTCGAGGAAATTAACACTGCCGTGCACAGCTGTACCAGATTTTGCACTCTCCAGTTTTAGTAAATCAATCCAAAGTGTTTATAATTCTCTTCTTTTCTTATTATAGGAGAGCAATTAAGGTGGAGCTTCGGGCTCCTTCAGAAAAAAAGTAAAAGTCAGCAGCTACAAATACTGGGACACTTACCCCCCAAAAGGTGCCACATGTGGCAGCTGAAGGAGGGGGTAGATGCAAAATAAGCAGAGCTTCTCCTTTTGGGTGGAGCTCTGCTTTAAAGTCAACGTAAATCCTACTAGGGAACTTCTCTTTTTTTTATATATATATATATATACCTTTTGGTCTGTTAAATATACCATAGAAAATGTTTCTGATATGTCTGATAAGTGCAAAAAGAGATGATCTTGTCAGAAATCCAACAATCTTGTCACTCCCTGTACTCTGCTAAACTAAAATTCCAAGCAGTGTCATAAGCCCTGTCCAGTTCTCCTCTGTGAACTACAAAACCCCTCCCCTCTATCTTACAGAGTTAAGGGGGGGAGTACCCAAACAAAATTGACGGCCTTCTTTTCCCACAAATAGAGCTTTCTTTTGGTGGCATTTGATCACCTCTGCGGTTTTTATTTTTTGCGCTATAAACAAAAAAGGAGCGACAATTTTGAAAAAAAAAAAAAAAAACAATATTTTGTACTTTTTTGCTATAATAAATATCCCCATTTTTTTTTTTTTTTAAAAAGCAAAGTTTTTCTCAGTTTAGGCCGATATGTATTCTTCTACATATTTTTGGTAATAAAAAAAAAAATCGCAATAAGCGTATATTGATTGGTTTGTGCAAAAGTTATAGCGTCTACAAAATAGGGGATAGTTTTATGGCATTTTTATTATTAATTACTGCATTGGTGTCACTGGTCCCCAAAATAAGTTTCAGTTAGTATCTGATTTATCCGCCGATATCGGAGTGCCGCTATAGGTCGCTGATCGCCGCCATTACTATAAAAAATAAATAAATAAAATTTCCATAAATATATCCAATCGTTTGTAAATGCTATAACTTTTGCACAAACCAATCAATATACGCTTATTGGGATGTTTTTTTAACAAAAATATGTAACAGAATACATATTGGAATAAAGTGAAGAAGAAATTCGTTTTTTTACATTTTTTTTTATTGGATATGTTTTATAGCAGAAAGTAAAAAATATTGGGTTTTTTTTTTTTTCAAAATGGTTGGCCTTTTTTTGTTAATAGCGCAAAAATATAAAAACCGCAGAGGTGATCAAATACCACCAAAAGAAAGCTCTATTTCTGGGAAAAGAAAGGACATCAATTTTATTTGGGTACAGCGTTGCCCGACCATGCAATTGTCAGTCGAAGTAACGCAGTGCCGTATCGCAAAAATATTACCAGGTCAGGAAGAGGGGTAAATCTTCCAGAGCTGAAGAGGATAGGAGGCTTGCCCTGAGTTGGTTTGTGTGATTGGTCTGGTTGGATAAATACTGTCTGTGGTCGCTGGGCGGAGAAATCACCCGGTTCTCTGCTGTGTCCCGAGAGGACAAATGCAGCCAAAGACAGGACAACGTATAGAAAACGGCCTCAAACAGCACAGAGTTCAGAGAAGCAAAAAAAAAAAACTTCTCTAAAATAGTTTCTGCAGCTCAGGTTTGCAGCGGAGGATAGACGTGGAATTGTGAATGTATTATTTATGGCATAAGCACAGAACAAGCTGTGAAATAAATCTCTCTTGTAGGAAGGAATCGGACACGGCGTGTACTCTTACAGGAACATCGAGATGTTCTGACAGCCATATAAATGATCCATTTTTCTCTCTTCACATTTTCGGTAAACTGCTGGCACGTGCACAATGCTAGGGCACAATTCTCAGCGTTTTACATTTTCAGGCCCCTCGGCAAAAGGCTTAAAAGGTAAACTGCAGTCGGATGTCCCCTCTGAGGATACCGAATGGCAATTGTCCACTTTGAATTCTAGCATTTATCTTCGTCAAATCTGCCCACTCACCAAATCCTTATGAAGCACCCTCCTAGAATAGGTAAGCACCCTCCTAGAATAGGTCGCTAAATCTAGGTCTTTGGATCCTCTGTAAACATTGGAGCGGTGTGTGATTATTTTTGGCTGTTCTGGGTTTCACTGGCTGCATTTTCCCCCTGGGGGGAGAATGCCCAGTAGGTGGCTGAGGGACACGTAAATAGTTTGAGGCCTGAAGAAGCAGTGTTCTTGTCAGAGGCGTAACTGAGGCCCCAGTTCAAGAATCCATGAAGGGCCCCCTCTCTTCCCTCCGAGCCCAGGGCCCTTCCCGTTGATTCTGTGGCCCTTTACTCCCACCGCGGGGCCCTTTATTACGGTCCCACAGCAGACCCCCTTTCTGCTGTCTTGGGTAGGGTTGCCACCTTTTCTTCAAGCCAAACCAAAACACTTTCACTGGCCATGGCAATTTTTTTCTGTAGTATACACTATACATATAGTTTGTGATTAAATAATATTTCTAATCATATGGATTTAATCCATATCCATACCCATACATCAGAGTCTACAGAGCGCCCCTTACATCAGAGTCCACAGAGCCACCCATACATCAGAGTCTACAGAGCGCCCCTTACATCAGAGTCCACAGAACCCCCCATACATCAGAGTCCACAGAGCCCCCCATACATCAGAGTCCACAGAGCCCCCCATACATCAGAGTTCACAGAGCCCCCCAATACATCAGAGTCTGCAGACCTGGACTTCAAACTTCCCACCCACACTTCCCCTTCTCTGAGGCACAACACTGCTAGGGGCAGACACAGAAGGAGAAACTGATCAGCTCTCTCTCTCTCTCCTCTCCTATTCATGCAGGGGGAGAGGGGGTGGGGACTGTCAGCGCTGGCTCTGGGCTGCGGTGGCAAAACTCCAGGACCCAATCACAAGTGTGACCTTTGTGACCCGAGTATTTCCACTGCTGGTTCTTGTCCTGGAGGTGAAGATCCCAGCCTGAAGTGCTGCTACCCTTCTGGGCCGTGTAGCTAAAGTCTGCAGGAGTTCATCAAGGTCCCAGCTCTGTAAAAAGGGGTCCTATTCCCTGGAAGTAGTTGGAGCCAAATCAAAGGGATTCACTGAGGATCTGGCCTGGAGATTCATAAGAAACGTTTCCGGCCAATATTGGATGGAGGCATCCAAGTATACGGGGTCATTGTGTGTGTGTATAGTACAAAAAAAGTTAGCCACTGCCCCCACCTATATCTGGCCTTTGCAGTAAGGCGCATCGGAGAGCAATTTGGTTGGTCGCAGTCTGGTCAGCAAGTAGAGCTTGGAATTTTCCTTGGATTTTTTCTTGGCCTTTTTTTTTGACATATGTTGCCCCCAATGCTCATTGCTGCAAAGGCCAGTTATAGGTGGGGGCAGTGGCTAACTTTTTTGTACTGTTGATATTTTGGTCAGGCAATGCACTGACACCAAAATAAAATATGAATAAATCAGCGCGTATATGCAAAAACTACAAAGCAGCTGTACACCAGGGTCAAACAATCAAATCCCTTAGTTCAAATGTATAAAAGAAGGTGTAGCGCTAAAAATAAAATAAAATAAAACTTCCAGGGACAAGATGCGGAGATGTCAATAGCAAAAAACATAAAATCCTTCAGTATACCATGACATATAGTCCTATGATTCATAAATGAAAATAAAGCAGTAATGATGTCCAAGTTGTTCAGTGAGTTTCCACCACACGTGACAGCATGCCAATAGAGTGATTGATGAGTGTGCCCAACACCGATACACTGAGTGGCCTCTCACCTGATGGCAGGGACCCTTTGGTTACAGAGGGTCAATAAGGCATTCCCATAAGGGTCAAACAACAGGAGATCCAATTGCAGATGTTAGGATTCCGTCAGGAGACACTGGGCTGTGGGTGAGGATAGCTCTCACATGGCATATGCAATGTAAAAAGGGACAAAATAGTGCTCTCTGTATATTCCGATTTATTAAAACAGTTAAAAAATAGCACTTACATGAATTGGCACTTCACAAGTGCCAGGATGAAAATAGCAAGATTTACAAGATACCGCCGTGTAGAGACACGGAGTGGAGCATGCGCGGTAGCAGCGGGTGACGTCACACCGATCTGCTGAAGAAGTCCCCGCCCACTGGGACGCAACGCGTCCTGAACGTAACGGTGTGACGTCACCCGCTGCTACCGCGCATGCTCCACTCCGTGTCTCTACACGGCGGTATCTTGAAAATCTTGCTGTTTTCGTCCTGGCACTTGTGAAGTGCCAATTCATGTAAGTGCTATTTTTTAACTGTTTTAATAAATCGGAATATACAGAGAGCACTATTTTGTCCCTTTTTACATTGCATATGCCATCTGAGAGCTATCCTCACCCACAGCCCAGTGTCTCCTGATGGAATCCTAACATCTGCAATTGGATCTCCTGTTGTTTGACCCTTATGGGAATGCCTTATTGACCCTCTGTAACCAAAGGGTCCCTGCCATCAGGTGAGAGGCCACTCAGTGTATCGGTGTTGGGCACACTCATCAATCACTCTATTGGCATGCTGTCACGTGTGGTGGAAACTCACTGAACAACTTGGACATCATTACTGCTTTATTTTCATTTATGAATCATAGGACTATATGTCATGGTATACTGAAGGATTTTATGTTTTTTGCTATCTCCGCATCTTGTCCCTGGAAGTTTTATTTTATTTTATTTTATTTTTAGCGCTGCACCTTCTTTTATACAATGCACTGACACCTTTGCAGCCATAGTGCTGTGTGCTGGGTGTTCAGTGTGCCCCTGTACCTTTAAGGAGGAGTGGGCTCCCTCCAGCCCATTTGCCCTACCCATCCATCTATCCATCAGAATACATGTGCTTCCACTGTGGAGCCTCTTAAAAGTCAGAGGTAGGGACTACAGGTAGCAGGGTGCCTTGGCAGGGCCTGTAGCTTACGCATGTATTTGCAAATGTGTGCAGACTAAACCCCTGGTTTTAATGAATACTGTTAGACAGGTCAATTTGGTTGGTCACAGGCTGGTCAGTGTGTAGAGCTTGGAATGTTCCTTGGATTTTTTTGTCATTGTGAGTATAGCCCTGGATATAAGATCTTAGCGATTTACAGACATAGATGATTTGATTATCGTGTGGAAAGGAAATATGGATGAATTAAGAGCACTATTATTGGTTATGAATACCAATGATCAGAGCATTAGTTTAACATGGGAAATTAGTAAAACCCAAGTATACTTCTTAGATCTAGAGATAAGTATAAACTCCTTTGGTATGCAGACGAAAACACACTTTAAAGAAACGGAAAGAATTCATATATTCCGGTCACTAGTTGCCACTATAAGCCCTGGATAACCAATATCCCGAGAGGGCAATATATCAGGACAAAGAGGAATTGCACTACAACTAAGGAATTTAAAAAGCAATCGGAAAGACCAACCAACATGTTAAAAGATAAGGGGTACCAGGAAGGATTTCTGGAAAGAGAGAGAAATAAAATTAGATATATGGAAAGGGACATGTTATTGGCGGATAAAGGAAAAGGGGATATAAATGAAGGTATGGGTATCAGCATGGTTTTAGACTATAATCTACAGTTTAGGGATGTGAAAAACATTGTCACTAAATACTCCTGAAACAAGACAAACAATTAGGAGGAACTTTACCTGATGAACCTAGGTTTGTATATTTGGACTTTATTTGTATACAAAAAAAGCATCAAACTTAAGAGATAAAATGGTACAAAATGTGACCAAATCCCCAAAATCCAGGAAACTCACATTCTGGGATATAAAGGGATTCCACAGCTGTGTCCCACTAAGTCCCACAAAACGTAAGAAAAAGAAAACGGTTTACTAATTCTAGTACAAACCAGGCATATATCATTAAGAATTTTATATCATGTGACACTAAAGGGGTAGTTTATGCCATAAAATGTCCCTGTGATTTAATTTAAATTGGATGAACAAAAAGGGCCCTTAAGGAAAGGATTGAGGAGCATGTTAGGAATACTAAACATGGGTTAGATAAACATCATTTATTCGGTACACTTTAGAGACAAACACAACCAAATCCAAGAGGGATGCAATTTTGGGGCATAGAAGCCCCAAAAGAGGGGAATAACTTTGTTAGAGAACTTAGTAAACGGGAGTCATGGGGAATACACCAATTGGGATCTTTGGTGCCAGGGGGATTGAATAAGGATTTTGACTTGGGTTGTTATCTCAGTATTATGTAATATCTATAAATACCCCCTTACCAAGGTCTGGGACCATAGCCATTCACTTAAAACTATTTATGGTGGTGGACCATGCTTACACTCACAGGTCCATTCTCTATTGATATACCTAGGGTTGGGTCTATTATGTAGTTTAAGGGGACTATTCAACATTTTTAGTATAGGTTTAAGGTGGGGCTCTTCATTGGGGGAATTTTTTCTATTCAGTATAAGGTGGGAGGGTCTAAACCAGGGGTCTCAAACTGGCAGGCCTCCAGCTGTTGCGAAACTATAAGTCCCATGAGGCATTGCAAGGCTGACAGTTACAAACATGACTCCCACAGGCAGAGGCGTGAAGGGAGTTGTAGTTTTGCAACAGCTGGAGGGCCGCCAGTTTGAGATCCCTGGTCTAAACATCTAGAGATGGTATTTGGTACTTTTAATAGTAGGGGGTGAGCATACTTTAAGCAAAATTAATGGTGCTGCGCTGTTAGTAATAGGTGCAAAGGTGATCAAATAAGTGGAAAGTGTTGTTGTAAACATCAATATTAACAATAAATATGTGAAAAAATCCAAACAGTGTATAAACAAATAACAAGAAATTGCTATGATCACATATAAAGTCCTGTATGACTTGACTGACAATAGATTAATCTTGTGAAGAAATCCAAACAATGAAGTGCACACGGATGCAAATAAAATAAATGTCTAGATTAGAAAAGACTAGATTGGCAACAGGGAGGAAATTAATGGAGTGGTGGGTTCCCTCTAACACTTACAGGTGCAGTGACACCTCAGTGCAGGGTGGCCTCTCACCTGTACAGCTGTAAGGCAACAGCATAAGAAGATAACATCCAGATCCTGGATGGTGTAATCGATCACACTGTGAACATCTTGTGAATGACATAAAGCAAAATCTTCTAAGGGGCCTCTTTCTCCTGATGGGCTTTATTAAAATGAACAGCTGTGGTACTCACATAAACAACAGTGTAAAATGCTAATCTCCACGAGCAGTGAGCTCGCACGCCAACGTCACTTCCAGTGCCTGTCTGTCCCATTGGGCAGCAGAAATCTCTGAATATTGCAGTAAAGGCTCCCTTATCCCTCACCTGCATATATCTGTGTACAACCCTGGGCCCTGGGGGCAGCTCGGTGTCCTGGGCAGCTGTAGGCAGCTTGCATAGTGGCAGTTGGCATTGGAAAAACATATTGTCAGGCAGTGACCTCTGCCTGGCACTACAAATATAGCCCTGGCTGGATAGAGGAGAGGAAGAGCGGCACAGGAGCATGTGATCAGGTAAATAAGCACTGACTACCAATGCAGGGGGGGGGGGGCGAGGATTAACAACACTGTCACTGACCAGCAATGCAAGAGGGTTACCAGCACTGCCCACCTACCAGCAATGAGATGGGGCTCTCTTTAATTTGTAAGTTGACCACCACTACTCTAGAGGGATGTAATAGAGAATGATACCCCATTCCTTAGTCATACAATAGAATAGGGACAGGTAGACAGGCCCGGAATTAGTTATGCATAATGCAGGATCAGTGGTGGCCACTAGTCCCGCATTAAATGTGATGAAATCACGAGAAGGAAGGCCCATCATACCATAGAAAAGGAGCGCCTGTGTGGGAATGATTGCCACTACAAGGGCCAGTATGGCAGAAACCTGTATAACAGGGGAAGTAAGCGATACTCTCTATTACAGCTATTTGGAGAGATTTTTCTTCACTACCTGTTCTGACACCCTCACCTGGAGAGGAAGTGAGGTGAAACTTCAGCAAATTGAAAGAGATGCTAACCCTTCTCCATGATATAGAAAAAAAAAAGTTTTGACCAACTTTGGGGTTTAAACTGCTATCAAGTGTTCAAATATAATTGAAAGTGCAGTTTTAGTTACACTATTCCTGCGTATATGCTGCCCTCAAGTGTTCAGTTTCTTCCATTACAAGCAATAGACAACTCTAAGTAGATCAACATTTGTTATACTGCCACCAGGTGGTTGCTTCTTACTAATGCAGTACAGATATAATATTCATTGTAAACTAATATCGTGTATTATACTGCCACCAAGTGGTTGTTTTTCTTTTTTTTGTTTTTTTTTGTTTTTAATAATGCATTGAACATATCATTTCTATTGTAAACTAATATAATTCAATATACTGCCAAATGTGGTTGCTTTTTATTAACCACTTTAGCTCCAGAAGATTTACCCCCTTTCCTGACCAGGCCATTTTTTGCAATACAGCACTGCGTTACTTTAACTGACAATTGCGCAGTCGTGCGACGCTGTACCCAAAATTTATGTCTTTTTTTTCCCCCACAAATAGCGCTTACTTTTGGTGGTATTTGATCTCTGTGGTTTTTATTTTTTGCGCTATAAACAAAAAAAACGACAATTTTGAAAAAAAAAACTATAAAATTGTAAAAAATTGAATTTCTTCATCTATTTAGGCCAATCTGTATTCTGCTATATGTTTTTGGTAAAAAAAAATAAAAAAATTGGTTTGCGCAAAAGTAATACCGTCTACAAAAGTATGGAATACTTTTTTGGACTTTTTAATTTTTTTACTAGTAATTGCGGCGATCAGGGATTTTTAGCAGGACTGCGACATTGTGGTGGACAAATTTGACACTAAGTGACACTTTTTGGGGACCAGTGACAATCAGTGCTAAAAAAAAGAAATGCACTCTCAGGGGCGATCAAGGGGTTAAGTGTGCTCCTAGGAAGTGCTTTCTAACTGTGGGGGGGTGGATGCACTGGAGGAAAAGAGAGATCCGTGTTCCTGATTAGCAGGAACACAAGCTCTCTCTTTTACTCCCTGATAGAACGGCGATCTGCCTTGTTTACATAGGCAGACCGCCATTCTGCCTTTCAGCCGAACGATCCGCGGGTCCCTTCGGGCTCGATGGACCCATCGATTGGCTCCCGCTGTGTCCAATCACAGCGGCTCTTCAGGGGTGCACGCCCCATTTCGCATGCACAAAATCACATACAGGTTCGTGATTTTGCACAGCTGGGCCACCCTGCCATAATATATAAGTGGTGGGTGGTCTGGAAGTGGCTGATTACGTACTACTACACTACATCTTTGACTTGGATGTTATAAGTTGCACTAAGTAAATATAGCTGGACAAAACAAAAACTGTGTCTGTCTTCATTTCAGCCTGTGAATCAGGAGGTGATTCTTTTTTATACTCAGTGTGTGTGTGTGTGTGTATATATATATATATATATATATATATATATATATATATATATATATATACACACACATACATACATACATATACACACACACATGCCATGAGCTACTTTGACGCGCTTGTCGCACATAGGGCAGCCAATTGTATGCTTGCCATGCAAAAAAAAAAATTTGAGAAAATGTACTTTTGCCATACATGTATGTTACAGTTGTAAATGGGGCCTTAATACTTTTAGAAACTATGTAATGCTTTAAGGGCAAAAACAAGTAATTAGGCAATTAACACATGTGCAAAAAAAAAAATGGAAAAAAATGTGTCCAGCAGTAAAAGGGTAAAATAGCCCATCCACCCCTCTGCCAGTAGCAGTTGCTCATATCGGCAGACACTACATCCCCTGCTGAGCCCCATGTGTAATTTGCTGCACCTTTATATTAAGTCCCCATCATCCCCCACATACTAGATAAAAGTTAAAATAGAACTAAAGACAAACATTTTTTTTTTCATTTAGAATAGAGTAAGGGAGGCTTTGAACCCCTGTCAAGTTTTCTTTGCCATATGTGTCCCCATTGGGGAGATTTCCCTTCTCTTCTTGTCCCATAGCCAAAATAGGAAGTGAGAGATATCCCACAAAGTGATGGAATCCGTGGTTGTCACCAGAACTAGTGTTCCCAATGGAAGATTTCCCCTCTAATTCCTGTTCTGGGACAACCCAAAATATTTTCTGAAATAATGCCAGTACCTTGTGCCACACCAGAGAGGCAGCAGGAGTTTAATGAGCTTAACAAGTGGCTGAGGAACTAGTGCAAGGAGGAAGAGTTTGGCTTCATGGAGAACTGGGTTGACTTTTCAGTCGGTTTCTGGCTGTATAGCAGGGATGGACTACACGTAAATGAAAAGGGTGAAGCTGTGTTGGGAGAGAGGATAGCCAGAAAGTTGGATAAAATGTTAAATCCACCAGCATGTGATGTTCGCATTGAGACTCCAGAAGAATGTGACATACACACTGAGGCTCCTCCAGAATGTAGTGTTCACAGTAAGACCCCTCCAAAATGTGACATTCATGTTGAGACTCCACCAGAATGTGACACTTACATTGAGACCCCCACTTGAGTGTGACGTTCACATGGAGACTGTCAGAAACCATGAATCAGACTGAGACAGAAGTGCAGTTAAAACCACACTTAATAATAATAGTAAAAGGTAAACAGAAAAACGTAGTCAAATCATAGCCAGAGTTTGGTAACTGGAGCGGATAATCAGACAAGCCAGGACGTCCTGGAGGCAGAGATCAGCGTAATTGAGGACAGCCCAGGAAATCATGAGACCGGAGAAAGTGTCTTGGAACGCCAAGCAGGATCAGGAACCAGAAGGGACGTCAGCCAAGCGAGTCTTCAACAGGTACACAGGAGAGTCTCTGGATGTGTTTGACCAAGGCGAAGGCAGAGAGGATCTGGACTGAACAGCTTAAGTTGCCAGCAGAACTGATGAGCAGGATATCATCACCAGGTGAGTCACTGTGGAAAGATTAGAGCTGGCAAATAACTGACAGCTGAGCGGCCTGCTCTGAGAAGGGCTGAGCCCAGCCCTGATAGTACCCCCTCCTCAATGACCACTCCCCCTTTGGAGGACCACCAGGTTTGAGCGGAAACGGTCTATGGAAAGCACGGAGGAGGACAGAGGCACGTATACCCGAGGATGAGACCCAAGAGAGTTCCTCCAGACCATACCCTTTCCAATGAACCAGGTACTGTATACACCCACGAAACCTATGGGAGTCAACAATGGACTGTACTACATACTCCTCATGGTTCTCAACCTGTACCAGCAGACCAAAGGTTTTAATAAGGAGACATGGAATACATTTGAGATACACATATTGGAAGGAAGGTCTAAAGCGTAAGGCACTGGGTTAATCCTGCGGAGAATACAGAAAGGCCCAATAAACCGAGGAGCCAACTTCAGTGAGGGAACACGGAGTCGGAGGTTGCAGGATGACAGCCAGACCCTGTCCCCAACCTGGTAGGAAGGCGCAGGCAGGCATCTGCGGTCAGCATGGAGTCTGTACCTATCATTAGCATGTCGCAAGGCCTCCTGGACTTGTACCCAAGTGGCACGAAGACCACGAAGATGCTCCTCTAACACAGGAATGCTCTGCAGAACAAATGAGTCAGGCAGCGTGGATGGTTGGAAACCATAGTTCGCTATAAATGGGGACAATCGGGAAGCAGAATTCAAGGCACTATTGTGCCAAGGACTGGATGGCTCTTTCTGCGGCCCCATTAGACTGCGGGTGATACGCAGAGGAGAAAGAAAGCTTAATTCCCAACTGTGCACCAAAGGCTCGCCAGAACCGGGACACAAACTGACTACCCCTGTCCGAGACGATCACCTTGGGTAGCCCATGTAAGCGAAAGATCTCCCAAGCAAAAATGGAAGCCAGTTTCTTAGATGTGGGCAACTTCTTAATTGGAATACAATGAGATTTCTTCAAGAACCGATGAACCACCATAAGGATAACTGTGTTGCCCTGAGAGTTGGGTAACTCCACAATGAAATCCATGGACAGGCGGATCCAAGGCCTCTCTCCATTGGGTATGGGTTGTAGGAGGCCCACTGGAAGGTATTGTGGAGTCTTACTCTGAGCACACATGGAACAAGCAGCTACGAAGGCAGCAACATCAGCACGTAGACTAGGCCCCCAGAATTGTTGGGAAATGGCCCAAAAGAGTTGATTCTTCCCTGGGTGGCCAGCAAGCTTAGGGAAAATGGCAAGTCTGGAGCCAAAGCAGCGGTTACAAGGTTTCCCAGGAGGAGCATGGACAAGAGCAGCAAGAATTTTGTCACCCAAAGGAGAAGTGAGATTGGTGCGAACAGTAGCCAGGATACGATCAGGAGGAAACACAGGAACAGGAACCAATTCCATCTTGGAAGTGGAGGAAAATTGTTGCGACAAAGCATTACATTCTTAGTACCGGGTAAGAATGAGACAATGTAATTGACACTTGACAAGAAAAGAGCCCATCGTGCCCTTCTGGGACAGATGTGTTTAGCCTCAGACAAGAATGTGAGATTCTTATGATCAGTAAGAAGGAAAACAGGCACAGTGGTATCTTCGAGGAGATGCCTCCATTCTTTAAGGGCTATAATGATCGCTAACAACTCTCTGTCCCTAATCTCGTAATTGCATTCCGCAGGTGACAATTTCTTGGAAAAGTAGCCACAAGGATGTATAGCGCTCTCAGAGGTAGGATGTTGAGACAGAAGGGCGCCAACTCCAGTCTCAGAAGCATCAACCTCAAGGATAAAGGATGTGACAACACAGGAGCAGAAACAAAGGCAGCCTTGAAACTCTCAAAGGCTTTAATGGCCTCCGGAGACCAACTCTGTGGGTTACCATCCTTTCTGGTCAGATTAGTCAAGGGCTTGACCAGAGACGAGAAGTTACGAATAAACTTTTGATAATAATTGGCAAAGCCCAGAAAACGTTGCAAAGGACGTATACCCACGGGTCGGGGCCACTGTAGGACTGCTGAAATTTTCTCTGGGTCCATCAAAAAAACTAGCAGTGGAAATTACATAACCCAGGAATTTAATCTGTTCACGATGGAACTCACACTTCTCCAATTTACAATAGAGATTGTTCTCTCTCAGCTTCTGAAGCACACGACAGACATCTGTGTGGTGGCTCTCTAGGGAGTTGGAAAAAATTAGGATATTGTTGAGATAAACCACCACACATAACTGCAACAAATCTCGGAGGACATTGTTGATAAATTCCTGGAAAACTGCCGGAGCCAAATGGCATTACGAGGTACTCATAATGGTCTGTTCTGGTATTAAACGCAGTTTTCCATCCGTCGTACTCCTTGATCCTTTCAAGAGATTGTATGCTCCTCTCAAATCAAGCTTTGTGAAAACTGTTGCTCCCTTGAGGCGGTCAAATAACTTCGTAAATAACGGAATTGGATAAGCATTCTTAATCGTGAAACAATTGAGACCCCTATAATCAATACAAGGTCTCAGTTCACCACTCTTTTTCACAAAGAAGAAACCAGCACCAGCAGGGGACGAGGACTTGCGGATGAATACTTGAGAAAGTGCATCTGCAACATACTCCTCCATGGCCTTATCCTCTGAGACCGGCATATCCTCATACAACCGGTGTGGAGGCAAACTACCAGCTTGAACTTTGTCAAAGACATCGCTAAAATCGCATACTCCTCCGGCAGGGAGGATAGTGAAAAGGTGCATCGGACCTTAGCCACATTCTGGAAACATGTCTTGCTGCATTGGGGCGACCAGGAGAGAACCTCAGCACAAAGCCAACCAAAAGAGGGGTTGTGCCTCTGGAACCAAGGATAACCAATAACCAGCGGAAACTTAGATGAGGAAATGATCGGATTATCTAATGGCGAAGAGCCCCTACGGCCATGGACAACGGAGCAGTCTCATGAGTCACATGGGCAGGCTGTAGAGGTCTCCCGTCAAGAGCCTCAATGGCAAGTGGAGTGGCACGCAGCTGCAGCGGAATCGAGTGCTTAGATACAAAGGCAGCATCAATGAACAGGCCTGCAGCCCCAGAGTCGATTAGAGCCTTTATCTCAACGGATGACTCAGACCAAGAAAGGGTAACCGGAACCAGGGGCTTATCCTTCTGGATAACTGGGGACAAAACAATGCCACCTAAGGTCTGTCTGTTACAGGATCTCAAGGTTTGGATGTTCCCTGGATGGGTAGGAGAAGACTTCAAAAAGTGACCTGCCTGACAATAAAGGCACAATCTCTCCCTCCTCCTAAGGGCTCTCTAATCCGCAGAGAGATGTGTGAAGCCCAAGTGCATGGGTTCACCTTCACTGACCGACTCGGTACCAGGAGGAGTGGGAAATGAGGGAGGGAGTGGGAGATGAGTGGGAGATGAGGGAGGAGTGGGAGATGAGGGAGACAGCAAAGTTCGGAGACAAACGTTCAGGAGGCTTCCGCAAACGCTCCTTAAAAGAGAGTCTTTCTCTGAGTCTGGAGTCAATGAGGATGGCAAACGTGATCAACTTCTCCAGCTCAGTGGGTATATCTCGGGCTGCTATCTCATCTTTGATGGTATCCGAGAGACCATGAGAAAAAGCAGCCACAAGGGCCTCATTGTTCCACGCACCTCTGCTGCCAGAGTACAGAGTTGAATGGCGTAGTCGGCAACAGTTCTCGTACTCTGTTTGGTGGACATGAGGCACTTGGCAGCAGAAATGTCAAAGACCTTTTTAAAAGGAAGCCACAAACTCTGGGTAACTCAGGACAACTGGTTTTTGCATAGAGGGTTTGCCCAGACCAAGGCTTTCCCAGAAAGCAAAGATATCACAAAAAAAAGGATTTTTATAACAGCTTACCTGTAAAATTCTTTTCTTGGAGTACATCATGGGACACAGAGCCTTAAGTAATAACTTAATGAGTTATAGGCCAACTTCAGGTGATGGACACTGGTATACCAATACAGGAAGTTCACTCCTCTATATAACCCCTCCTCCTTCCAGGAGCACATCAGTTTTTGTAGCAAAGCAATATACTTAAACCCCAAAAAGAGGGGAGGGACCTCTGTGCCCCATGTTGCACTCCAAGAAAAGGATTTTACAGGTAAGCTGTTATAAAAATCCTATTTTCTTTATCGTACATCATGGGACACAGAGCCTTAAGTAATAACTTAATGCGATGTCCCTAGCAATGCTAGGGGAGGGAGACACAAGCCGCAGGGTACCCCCAGACATGAGGACCTATACTGCTGCCTGCAGCACACTGCGCCTGAAGGCGAAATCCTCATAGCTCCTTACATCCACCTGATAAAATGTTTGTGAATGTATGCACTGTAGACCAAGTTGCGGCCTTACAGATCTGAGCCATGGAGGCCTGGTGACGCACTGCCCAAGAAGCTCTAACCGCCCTGGTAGAGTGTGCTTAGACTTGAAAAGGGGGGAATCTTACCCCTTAAATTATAAGTCTGAATTATAAATTGCCAAATCCACTTAGCGACAGTGGATTTCGATTCTGCCTGTCCTTTCTTAGGACCCTCTGGCAGAATAAATAAAGACATCAGTCTTTCTAATCTTAGCAGTTGTCTTTAAATAGATTTTCACTGCTCTCACCACATCAAGACAATGTAGTGACTTCTCTTCCCTGGAACATGGTTTTGGAAAAAACAATGGCAGGACAATATCTTGGTTCAGGTGAAAACCTGAAACCACTTTTGGCAAAAAGTCTGAACGAGGGCATAACGCCACTCTGTCCTCATGAATAATCAAGTATGGCTCTTTACAAGAGCAGCCAATTCCGAAACCCTCCTTGCTGAGGATATAGCAACCAAGAACACCAGCTTCCTTGTCAGAAGGACTAAGGGAATATGCTGTATCGGTTCAAATGCCTGTTTTTGTAACACTGACAAAACTAAGTTCAAGTCCCAAGGGCTCAAAGGTGATTTAACTGGCGGATTAATCCGCATCACCCCTTGCATGAAACCCCAGACTAAAGAATGCGTAGCAAGCAGTCTTTGAAATAAGATCGATAAGGCTGAGACTTGGCCCTTAATAGTACTCAAGGCCAACTTCATCTCTACCCCTAATTGTAGAAAGGCAAGAATTCTGCCTATGATATATCTCCGAGGGTGCCAACCCTTGGATTCACACCAGGAAACATAAGTCCTCCAGACTCTATAATATATAGTTCTGGAAGCTGGCTTCCTTGCATTAATCAAAGAAGACATAACTGACCCGGAAAGCCCACGTTTCTTCAGAATGTGGGTTTCAATAGCCAGGCCGTTAAATTTAGCGTTCGTAAACTAGGATGGAATATCGGCCACTGTGAGAGCAGGTCTGGCCGTAGTAGAAGGGACCATGGTTCCTCCACTGCCATCTTTACGATTTCTGCATACCATGACCTTCTGGGCCATGCTGGTGCTACCAGATTTACCGGCTTTCTTTCCAGCTTAAATCTGCAAAGAAGTCGTGGTAGCAACTGAATAGGGGGGGGGGATGCATAGATCAGTAAATATCCAAAAAAACAAACAACAAAAAAAACAAATTTCTTCATCAGTTTAGGCCAATATGTATTCTACATATTTTTGGTAAAAAAAAAATATTGCAATAAGTGTACATTGATTGGTTTGTGCAAAAGCTATAGCGTCTACAAAATAGGGGATAGATTTATGGCATTTTTATTATTAATTTTTTTTTTTACTAGTTATGGCAGCGATCTGTGATTTTTATCACGACTGCGACATTGCGGCGGATAGAACGGACACTTTTTTGGGACCACTGACATTTATACAGCGATCAGAGCTAAAAAATAGCCACTGTGTACTGTATAAATGTCACTGGCAGGGAAGGAGTTAACACCAGGGGGCGATCAAGGGGTTAACTGTGTTCCCTAGGTGTGTTCTAACTGGGGGGGTGGGACTGACTAGGGGAGGAGACCGGTCAGTGTTCCTATATACTAGGAACACACGATCTGTCTCTACTACCCTGACAGGACGTGGATCTGTGTTTACACACACAGATCTACGTTCCTGCTCTGTCACGAGTGATCGCGGGTGACCGGTGAACATCACGTTCACTGGGCACGCGTGTCGGCTAGAATGAATAGACTGTGACTCTCACGCTGAGACTTCACCAGAATGTGACATTCAAGTTGAGATTTCACCAAAATTTCAGAGGAACCTTGGGAACATCTCCAGTGAAGTTGGGGCAAAATTACAGTAATGGATAGGCAGATACTGGTGGTAGGAGATTTTGTTATTAGAAGCATAGGAAGGGCAATCAGTCACAAAGATTGTTATGGCCGAACAGTATGTTGTTTACCGGGTGCTCGGGTTTGGGACATTGTAGATTGCATGGACAGATTGTTTGATGGGGCTGGGGAGGACCCAGCTGTCATGGTACATATTGGTACCAATGACAAAGTTGGAGGAGGATTGAGAGCCCTACAAAATGATTTCAGGGACTTAGGAGCTATATTGAAAAAAAGGATCTCCAAGGCAGTATTTTCAGAAATACTGCCTGTACCTCATGCCACACCAGAGTGGCAGCAGGAGCTTAGGGAGCTTAACAAGTGGCTGTGGAACTAGTGCAGGGAGGAGGGGTTTGACTTCATGGAGAACTGGGCTGACTTTTTAATCGGTTAATGGCTCTTCAGCAGGGAGACTGCACTTAAATGCAGTGCAGCTTTTTTGAGGGAAAATGGCCAAAGCATTGGAAGAAATTTTAAACTAGGTGGTAAGAGGAGGGATCAAAAGATGATTTGCTAGTAAGGAGAGGATCTCCTAAGTCAAGTCATCATCTCCGGAGAGAGTCCACTACATCATCACTCTCTTGAAAGATTCTCTTCAGCAGTCTCCAAGAGAGCAATACCACCAGCTTTCTTTACCAGCAGGAGTGCCACAGTATATTTTCTGCATAGTTTAAGTTTTGTGTGTGGAGATAGAGTGTTATGGAATATCTAGCCTCAGGAGGTACAATCCCCAATACGATAAATACTAGAACCCAAAAATGTGTGGAACTTTGTATGTACTTTCTTGGGTGTAACAGACAGACTCATAACATATATAAAAATATAACAATTGTATTAAAGATATCACAGATATCAAAAAAATCATCTTAAAAACAAATCCACAATTCAGCAAATCACAATGATGTTTATCCTGGCCTTGGGATCCGGTTAGTTGGCAGATGCATTTCACGAACAGATCTGCTTCATCAAGGCCTCAGATCCTATTCAGAAATACTGTAATCATGTACAAGTATGTATGTATATATATATATATATATATATATATAAAACATTGATCACTGAGTTCTACCTTTCCCTTTAGAACATGATATTTTTCATGTACCCTAAATCTTAATGTCTAGATTTACACTCTTGGCAACTCTTGGATATGAGGTAGCTTTTGGAGGACTCGGTTTGGTTCCCCCTGGGCCTGGCAGGCTGTTTACCACCAACATCTCAGGCACTTTTTTACAGGTGATTATGTTTGATCCATGTATTGTCGATCGACATTAAGTAGCTGATTATGTTGTGAAGTTCTTAATCCATCCTTTTTTATATTCATGGTAGATATGATATGTTTGTATGGTGTGTTTAGTCAATAATGTACATATAAGATACTATAGAATATGCTATGCAATGTGCTACTTAGTGATCAATGTTTTACACATATACTTGTATATGATTACAGTATTTCTGAATAGGATCTGAGGCCCAGATGAAGCGTGTTTGCTTGTGAAATACGTCAGCCAACTAACCGGATCCCAAGGCCAGGATAAACATCACTGTGGTTGACTAAATTGTGGATTTGTTTTTAAGATTATTTTTCAATATCTGTGATATCTTTAATAAAATGTTATATTTTTATATACGTTATGAGTCTGTGACTAATACACCCAAGGAGGTACATTTAAAGTCCCACACATTTTTGGCTTCTAGTAGGTATCTTTTCTGCATGCATACGTCAAACTGGCTATGAAGGGAGTTTGGAGGCCGGTATTTTTTTCAGGTGTGCGTTGGACCATCTATGGGGGGAAGTTGGAGGCGGGTACTTTTTTGAGGCATGCATTAACCAGCTATTAGGAGAGGTTGGAGGCCGATTTCGTTTTTCAGGCATGCGTTGGACCGGCTATGAGGGGAGGTTGGAGGCTGGACCTTTTTTTTGAGGCATGAGTTGGACCGGCTACGAGAGGTTGGAGGCCAGTATTTTTTTCAGGCAGGTTTGGAACAGTTTAATGGAAGGTGATTTCACATATGATTACAAATATACCAGTATACAACCAAAACCTCTGTTTTCAATGAATTTTTTTAACTAGTTTAGATTTGGCAGGTATTTCACAATGTGGGAATGACAGAGTAGAGTAAGGGACCGCAATTTGCAGAGGGGCCTTGACGTGGCAGTGCGGCTTCACATATATTTGCAAATGTATCCAACATAAACCCAACACAAATTGCTAAAGCATTTTAGAATTTTTGTCATTTTGGCTGGCTGCCCATGAGCACCTTACTTTAAGCACCCAATCACATTTTTGTGTTGTGGTAACGTGCATTACTGCAACGTAGGTAGACACGTTCCATGCGTTAGCATGTTGCAGTGCCATCCATTGTCTATGGTAACCCAAAACATTATCCCAATGCGTCAGAAGAAATGGCGCGGTCTGATTGGTTGTCTCTTCTGGAGTGCTGGCAGTCCATTCACCTAAACACAATGCTCCAGAATAAACAGCTGTGAATCCAGTCTTGTTGCAAGTAATAAATTGATCAGAGGAGTTGCAACTCCAGCAAAAGAAAACTTTAAAGCGGAATTTAACTCTCTCAATCAACAATGACTATTTTTTTAACCACTTAAGGACCTAGCCTCTTTTTTACACTTGTTGTTTACAAGTTAAAATCATTTTTTTTTTTTGGTAGAAAATTACTTCGAAAAAAAATATATAATGTTTGGGGGTTCTAATACCCTAGAGAATAAAATGGCAATCGTTGCAATACTTTCAGTCACACCGTATTTGCGTAGCGGTCTTACAAGCACACTTTTTTTGGGGGAAAAAAAATACACTTTTTTGAATTAAAAATTAAGACAACAGTAAAGTTAGCCCATTTTTTATTATATTGTGAAAGATAATGTTACGCCGAGTAAATTGATACCCAACATGTCGCCCTTCAAAATTGCGCCCCTACTCGTGGAAAGGCGACAAACTTTTACCCTTAAAAATCTCCAAAGGCAATGTTTAAAAATTTCTACAGGTTACCAGTTTTAAGTTACACATGAGGTCTATGGGTTAGAATTATTGCTCTCGCTCTAATGATCGCGGCGATACCTCACGTGTGGTTTGAACACTGTTTTCATATGTGGGCGCTATTCACGTATGCGTTCTTTTGCGCGCAAGCTCGCCGGTACGGGGCACTTTAAACATTTTTTTTTTTCTTATTCATTCATGACATCTCATCACAGATCTGCTTCGCACCTTTCCCTTGGAGAAACAGGAACTGGATTACGGTCCTATGCTCTTCCAAATTGAATTTTTCTGGGAGGTGCTGCCATGTTCACTTTGGACCTGAAAAAGAAGGATAAAAGTTAAAATCATAGGTAGTTTATTTTCGCACCATTGAATATAGACAAATCGGCCAGTACACTCTGCAATGTACAGCTCCCTCACTCAATTTTTTCTGGGTAATGCTGGCCATACACTATATGAAAAATCGCCCGAAATTCGGTCATTTAGACATTTCGTTCGTTTTTCAGCCAGCTAATGGGCACAAATCGGTTTTGACCCGAAAAAACGAAGGACAAGTTTGGAAATTTTCTGCCGAACAATAAATTGAAAGTTTAATGCATTTCCCGTCAAAACTGTTTCCACTAGGTATATGTGAAAAAAACGAACAAACGATAAATCGAACAACGATTTATCGGTCATTACATGATGGTACTATCGTTTGCTCTCACAGGCCAAATGTTCTTTTTTTCAAAAAACAGGTTTGAACGATTTTTCGTATAAGGTGTATGGCCAGCATTAGCCTCAGTGCTTATCAGCACCCCCCTCATTTAAGTCGCTAATCGCCGCCATTACTAGTAATAAATAAATAGAAATTCAATAAAAATATCCCATAGTTTGTAGACACTATAACTTTTGTGCAAACCAATCAATATACACTTATTGGGATTTTTATTTTTTTATTTTACCAAAATCATGTAGCAGAATACATATTGGCCTAAAAACTAATGAAGAAATTTGATTTTTTTTTACATTTTTTTATTGGATGTGTTTTATAGCAGAAAGTAAAAAAATTGTTTTTTTTTTTTCAAAAATTGTCGGTCGTTATTTATAGCGCAAAAGAATAAAAACCTCAGAGGTGATCAAATACCACCAAAAGAAAGCTCTATTTGCGTGGAAAAAAAAAGGACATCAATTGTATTTGTGAACAGCATTGCACGACCGCGCAATTAAAGTAACGCAGTGCCGTATCGCAAAAAATGGCCTGGTCACTAAGGGGGGGGGATCTTCCGGAACTGAAGTGGCTAACGTAAAAGTCATTGACCTGCGAGATCTCGAAGTGTTGTCCTACTGCGCACATGCAAGATGAACCACACGGCGCCATGCTCCTCATCTTTCACGAGGCATACGGAATGATACTTTTCCTGGTGCTGGTGGACCTCGGGGGGATGGCTTTTTTTGTACGTAACGTTGTACGCCGTATGTGCGCGATGAGGGGCGTGACATCTTCCGTTTCCTCTCGTGTACTCGCAGTATGACAGAATCGTGATGTGAATTTTCAAAATGGCAGCACCAGACAGCCTGAAAACTGTTAAAAATGAAGACAAAGTCACATCACGCCTACATAGGTAAGTATACATACGTTTATTTTCTCCTTTACGTATTATTGGCAGGTTTTTTTGTTTTTTTTTTAGAGGGTGGGGGAGGTCCTTTTTAATTTTAGCAGATGGAGCCCCTACCAAGTGTTTATTGCTGTGTGTCCCCACCAGTGTTAATTTTGGCAGCAAATTTCTATTTAGTTTTAGTCTTAGGACTAAAAATGGCATTTTAGTTTTATTTTAGTCATCTCGGTTGTTTTAGTCGTATTTTAGTTGACTAAAATAATATTCATTTAGTCGGCTAAAATGTTTTAGTCGACTAAATTAACACTGGTCCCCACTAGAGGGATTCCACCGCACTTCCTGTTTTGTCTGCACCCTATTTCCTGTATGGGTGTCACCGGGACAGGAAGTGGAAGGAAATCTCCCTCGACAGACTCTCTCCAGCTCCATTCCATACTAAAACCGAACAGTCGGCGTTGTGAACGTCGTCCTCTTCTCTTCTGTACAAATCTCCTCAGGGTGAATGTTCTCCATCTTAGTAAATAGGGTGAAAATGTGTCCACTCATCAGCAGCAAAATTCCTTTGCATTGCAGAATATTTGTCTTATTTACTAACATTCAGTTTTCTATGCCTATAAGCAGCACAGGCCTGACAGTGGGGTACCTACTGAACTATACCAATGCAATAATGTAAATAGAACACAATTACCTTCCTCCAGTGTGTCCCTATAGAACTCTCATACACTACACTGGGCATACAAGAGGCACTGGTGGTGAATTATCAGGATACTGACTGACTGACTGACTGACTGACTGACTGACTGACTGACTGACTGACTGACTGACTGACTCATTCAGATCACAAGAACACAGCATCGCCCTCCTCCTAGTGTTCTCCTCAGCTGTGTGAGGAGATCTGACTGATTTTTCCGCCCGCCAAAACATACAGCCACGCTGGCCACCCCCCCACCGGTGAGCGCAGCCAATAGGGGCCCGTTCTAGGCTCTGTATTTGCATCTCGGGTTCCATTGGCTGAGCCGCCGCTCTTCTCGCCGGGAGGTGATAGGGCGCTGTGATTGGTGGAGGGGGGAAATGACGTACTGGTTGTCTGCTGAGTTGTTACTTCCGGGATAGCCATGGCGGCTGTCAGAGAGAGAAGGGAGCGAGCGGGGGACGTGTACTCGGTGCTGCTTCCCACCTATAACGAGAGGGAGAACCTTCCTATCATCGTCTGGCTGCTGGTCAAGTACTTCGGAGAGAGGTGACTGGCTGCCACAGAGGAGGAGGAGGAGCTGTCACCTCAACCAATCATATCCCCCCCCCCCATATGTCTTCTGTACTGATCATATCCCCCCCCCCTCATATGTCTCCTGTACTGATCATATCCCCCCCCCCCCCCTCATATGTCTCCTGTACTGATCATATCCCCCCCCCCCCTCATATGTCTCCTGTACTGATCATATCCCCCCCTCATATGTCTCCTGTACTGATCATATCCCCCCCCCTCATATGTCTTCTGTACTGATCATACCCCCCCCCTCATATGTCTTCTGTACTGATCATATCCCCCCCCCCCTCATATGTCTCCTGTACTGATCATATCCCCCCCTCATATGTCTCCTGTACTGATCATATCCCCCCCCCATATGTCTCCTGTACTGATCATATCCCCCCCCCATATGTCTCCTGTACTGATCATATCCCCCCCCCCATATGTCTCCTGTACTGATCATATCCCCCCTCATATGTCTTCTGTACTGATCATATCCCCCCCCCCCCCTGATATGTCTCCTGTACTGATCATCCCCCCCCCTCATGTCTCCTGTACTGATCATATCCCCCCTCATATGTCTCCTGTACTGATCATATCCCCCCTCATATGTCTCCTGTACTGATCATATCCCCCCTCATATGTCTCCTGTACTGATCATATCCTCCCTCATATGTCTTCTGTACTGATCATATCCCCCCCTCATATGTCTTCTGTACTGATCATATCCCCCCCTCATATGTCTCCTGTACTGATCATATCCTCCCTCATATGTCTTCTGTACTGATCATATCCCCCCTCATATGTCTTCTGTACTGATCATATCCTCCCTCATATGTCTTCTGTACTGATCATATCCTCCCTCATATGTCTCCTGTACTGATCATATCCCCCCCCCCCTCATATGTCTCCTGTACTGATCATATCCCCCCCCCCCCTCATATGTCTCCTGTACTGATCATATCCTCCCTCATATGTCTTCTGTACTGATCATATCCCCCCTCATATGTCTCCTGTACTGATCATATCCCCCCCTCATATGTCTCCTGTACTGATCATATCCCCCCCTCATATGTCTTCTGTACTGATCATATCCTCCCTCATATGTCTCCTGTACTGATCATATCTCCCCCCCCCCATATGTCTCCTGTACTGATCATATCCCCCCCCCCCTCATATGTCTCCTGTACTGATCATATCCCCCCTCATATGTCTTCTGTGCTGATCATATCTCTCCCCCCCCCATATGTCTTCTGTACTGATCATATCCCCCCTCATATGTCTCCTGTACTGATCATATCCCCCCCCCCTCATATGTCTCCTGTACTGATCATATCCCCCCCCCTCATATGTCTCCTGTACTGATCATATCCCCCCTCATATGTCTCCTGTACTGATCATTCCTCCCCCCCCCCTCATATGTCTCCTGTACTGATCATATTCCCCCCCCCCATATGTCTCCTGTACTGATCATCCCCCCCCCCTCATATGTCTTCTGTACTGATCATATCCCCCCCCCCCTGATATGTCTCCTGTACTGATCACCCCCCCCCCTCATATGTCTCCTGTACTGATCATATCCCCCCTCATATGTCTTCTGTGCTGATCATATCTCCCCCCCCCCCTCATATGTCTTCTGTACTGATCATATCCCCCCTCATATGTCTCCTGTACTGATCATCCCCCCCCCTCATATGTCTCCTGTACTGATCATCCCCCCCCCCTCATATGTCTCCTGTACTGATCATATCCCCCCCCCCCTCATATGTCTTCTGTACTGATCATATCCCCCCCCCCTCATATGTCTCCTGTACTGATCATATTCCCCCCCCATATGTCTCCTGTACTGATCACCCCCCCCCCCCTCATATGTCTCCTGTACTGATCATCCCCCCCCCTCATATGTCTCCTGTACTGATCATATCCCCCCCCCTCATATGTCTCCTGTACTGATCATATCCCCCCCCTCATATGTCTCCTGTACTGATCATATCCCCCCCCCCTCATATGTCTTCTGTACTGATCATATCCCCCCCCCTCATATGTCTCCTGTACTGATCATATCCCCCCTCATATGTCTCCTGTACTGATCATATCCCCCCTCATATGTCTCCTGTACTGATCATATCCCCCCTCATATGTCTTCTGTACTGATCATATTCCCCCCCCCTCATATGTTTTCTGTACTGATCATATCACCCCCCACATATGTCTCCTGTACTGATCATATCCCCCCCTCCTCATATGTCTCCTGTACTGATCATATCCCCTCCCCTCATATGTCCTCCTTCATACCCCCCCCCCCCCTCATATGTCTCCTGTACTGATCATATCCCCCCCCCCATATGTCTTCTGTACTGATCATATCCCCCCCCCTCATATGTCTCCTGTACTGATCATATCCCCCCTCATATGTCTCCTGTACTGATCATATCCCCCCCCCTCATATGTCTCCTGTACTGATCATATCCCCCCCCTCATGTCTCCTGTACTGATCATATCCCCCCCCTCATGTCTCCTGTACTGATCATATCCCCCCCTCATATGTCTTCTGTACTGATCATATCCCCCCCTCATATGTCTTCTGTACTGATCATACCCCCCCCATATGTCTTCTGTACTGATCATATCCCCCCCCTCATATGTCTCCTGTACTGATCATATCCCCCCTCATATGTCTCCTGTACTGATCATATCCCCCCTCATATGTCTCCTGTACTGATCATATCCCCCCTCATATGTCTCCTGTACTGATCATATCCCCCCTCATATGTCTCCTGTACTGATCATATCCCCCCCCCTCATATGTCTTCTGTACTGATCATATCCCCCCCCCCCCTCCTCATATGTCTTCTGTACTGATCATATCCCCCCCCATATGTCTTCTGTACTGATCATATCCCCCCCCCTCATATGTCTTCTGTACTGATCATATCCCCCCCCTCATATGTCTTCTGTACTGATCATACCCCCCCCCCTCATATGTCTTCTGTACTGATCATACCCCCCCCCCTCATATGTCTTCTGTACTGATCATATCCCCCCCCCCTCATATGTCTTCTGTACTGATCATATACCCCCCCCCCCTCATATGTCTTCTGTACTGATCATATACCCCCCCCCCCTCATATGTCTTCTGTACTGATCATATCCCCCCCCCCTCATATGTCTTCTGTACTGATCATATCCCCCCCCCTCATATGTCTTCTGTACTGATCATAACCCCCCCCCCCCTCATATGTCTTCTGTACTGATCATAACCCCCCCCCCCTCATATGTCTTCTGTACTGATCATATCCCCCCCCCCTCATATGTCTTCTGTACTGATCATATCCCCCCCCCCTCATATGTCTTCTGTACTGATCATATCCCCCCCCCCTCATATGTCTTCTGTACTGATCATATCCCCCCCCCCTCATATGTCTTCTGTACTGATCATATCCCCCCCCCCTCATATGTCTCCTGTACTGATCATATCCCCCCCCCCCCATCATATGTGTCCAGGGATATCCTATGTGGGTGTCACATGACCTGTACACTGTATGATCCAATACTAGAGCACATACTGTACTTCCCTTTAAATGCTTAAAGAGGCCCTGTCTCCTGTACTAATACTATACCCCTCATATGTCTCCAGGGATGTCTTGTCTTGGTATTACATGACCTGTAGTTGGAGAATGACCGTTCTCCAACTAATAACTCGCGTCCCCTTTAAATGTTTAGAGGAACTCTAGTACTAGCTATTAGAGATGGGCTCGGTCACATATTAGTAATATACCCCTCACCTATGTGTCTAGGGACACCTTATCTGGGTATTACATGATCTGTACACTGTAAGCTCAGATTGTACAGGGGTGCTTTACTACTTTGTTTTCTTCTCTTTTTCTTTTTTCTTTTTTCTTTTTTCTCTTCTTCTTTTTTTTTTTTTTTTTTTTTGCTATCACAAGGGGGCTACCAGCCTCCCCTATGTTATAACCTGGGCAGGTGACAGGTCCTCTTTATGGAGACACCAGTGTTTCCCCTGCGCTCCACTATAGTTAATCAAGCACAGATCTTGCACGACTAGCCGCTCCCCAGCTACAGTAACCAGGGGATTACAGCTCTGAACCTGGAAGTGATGTGATACTTGTCACTACTGGGTTCATTAGTCACCCGGGGGGTGTAGATCTTCTCTGATCTCCTCCTGCTCGCTGTTATTTTTTTTTTTTTTTTGTGATTCAGGAAGCCAGAGGATCAGAAGAGCCCACGCCACAACTTCTGAGCTGCTGGGAATACTTTTACCTGAAAGGCCATCAAAGGCTCTAAACATCCATACCAAGCTTCTATAACTCGCCACAACTCCTATTCAATCGCTTGCTATTTTAGTAAATCTTATTTTGTCTCTTCAGTGGCTATAAATATGAGATTATCATCATTGACGATGGAAGCCCAGATGGGACATTGGAGGTAGCCAAGCAGTTGCAGAAGATCTATGGGGGTGACAAAATAGTAAGTGATCTCATAATATTTCTTAGCTTGTTATAAATCCATCTGATTGCCATTTGATCTGGTTGTGCTATAGTGTGCTGAGTGGGTATGTATGTGTGTTTAAATATATCGAAAGCCAAATGTTTCTGGGATGACACGGGGATCTCAACTTTCTAAACAAAGAGCCAGTTTACTATCCTTCAGGGGAGCTGCACTGTTGCCAATGGGGTTAATAAAATGCCCTGGCATTAGTGGGAGTAGACAATGTCTCCAACTTGGTGGTCATTACGAGTAAAAAAAAATTGCATAGCACCCATGGTCAGTAGGAGGAGATATAGTGCCCCCTCATTGGTGTTAGTGGGAAGGAATAGTAGCCCCTCATTGGTGTCAGCGGGAAGGAATAGTGGCCCCTCATTGGTGTCAGCGGGAAGGAATAGTGGCCCCTCATTGGTGTCAGCGGGAAGGAATAGTGGCCCCTCATTGGTGTCAGCGGGAAGAAATGGTGGCCCCTCATTGGTGTCAGCGGGAAGGAATAGTGGCCCCTGGTTGGGGGTCAACGGGAAGGGATAGTGGCCCCTGGTTGGGGGTCAACGGGAAGGGATAGTGGCCCCTGGTTGGGGGTCAACGGGAAGGGATAGTGGCCCCTGGTTGGGGGTCAACGGGAAGGGATAGTGGCCCCTGGTTGGGGGTCAACGGGAGGAATAGTGGCCCTCTGGTTGGGGGACAGCGGGAGGAATAGTGGCCCTCTGGTTGGGGGTCAGCGGGAGGAATAGTGGCCCTCTGGTTGGGGGTCAGCGGGAGGAATAGTGGCCCTCTGGTTGGGGGTCAGCGGGAGGAATAGTGGCCCTCTGGTTGGGGGTCAGCGGGAGGAATAGTGGCCCTCTGGTTGGGGGTCAGCGGGAGGAATAGTGGCCCTCTGGTTGGGGGTCAGCGGGAGGAATAGTGGCCCTCTGGTTGAGGGTCAGCGGGAGGTATAGTGCCCTAAGGGTCGTAGAGAAGTAAGCAAAGGGGTTTGGAGACCACCGGATTAAAGTGGCATATGGGACCCTCCCATTAACACTGTGAATGGATGATACAGCTGTGCAACTATTGTCAGTGTTTTGTCTGTGTACCAGTTAAATGCATGACAGGGAGACGCATCTTCATCTATTAGGAAATTGTGTTATCAGTCTTTTAATTTTTTTTATTTTTTTTTTCTCAGTTACTCCGACCCAGGGAAAAGAAACTGGGATTAGGTAAGTTTGTAAGTCTGTATTTATAGGTCATGCCGAAACCCAGTGAGCTCTTAACACCCGATCACAGTTGGCTATGATTTGTGTTGGGTCTGTAGATGTGGGATTTACCGCCTTCCTCTGGTTATGTTGAATAATTTGTTTTTAAACCTTTTTGTGCTCGCAGGAACAGCCTATGTACACGGCATGCAGCACGCATCGGGAAACTTTATCATCATTATGGATGCAGATCTCTCCCACCACGTATGTGTCTTCAGTATTGTCTCCAAATATTTGGTTTGCCATATCACAAAAATAAATGTTAATGCAGTGACCTAAAGCCTAAGAAAAAAAATGTATTGTATTGCAGACTACCAATCCTTAGATGTGGTAGCTGCCTTTTTTGGGTCCTTCCTTTTTTTTTTTTTTTTCCCCTTTTTGCACCTAGTGATCCTCACAGTAGCACACTTCCTGTACAAGAGTGACAACACTCACTCAGCATTGTCACCTGAGGATAGGACGTGTCTTAACAGAACTTCTTTGTTTCTCAGCGGGGCTGTTAATAGCGCTTAATTAGAATAACACCAGAGTACTTAAGGGCAGCATTGGATTTCTGGCAGGACCAAAAGATAATCTGATGCACTGGCTCCCATAATTCCAGTGGGTTCTGTGTAAATCCAATGTTATGTGGCACAGGGGTGGTGGGAACCCCTCAGAATAGGCACAACAGTTGTACAGACCCAGGAACTCAGCACAGGGATGGTGGGAACTCCTCATAATGGTGTCCAGGAACTTAATCCAGAGATCTCACTAAGCCTGCCTGAATGAAAACCTGGAGGTGGCTTAACTTTCCAGCATCCCTCAAGCACTGAATTATCAGGTTTGGGTGGACTGACCCTTCAAAGGTCAGTACACTAACAGAGGGTGGTTTTCGGCCTTTTGGCTAAGATCAATTGTAGTATCTGTTCTTATCAGTTGCCAGAGGAGGCGCTGTGCTACTCCCATAGGGGGGAGCTATGCAAATCCAATGGTGTAATTGTACCTGGAAGGACGTTTTCAGCAGGGACTACATCGAGCCGCCCGACAGTAACTGGGGGCCGATCAATGGTTGAATCTGAGCCGTCTGGAAGGGTGCGCCTGGTGAGGATGGGTGCTGCATCGGTCTGGCTAGAGGGTTGGGTCCCTGGCCTTCTGGCCTAGATTGGTGTAGTCCTAGATCCGGTCAGTTTTTCGGGAGAGAACACTGGCCCCCCTTCTCACCTGGGGGGTGGTTAGCATTTCCCGAATGTAATTGGGTAGGATTGACGGGAGCGGTGGTTGAGCCTTGGGGTCAGGGGCTCTCCATAAGCTCTCAGAACTCCAGGTCTTCCTGGAGGTGGGTGCTGCACTGACTGGGCTGTTGGTCAGGTTTGGGAGAAAAGCCTGCGGTGAATGTGCCCCTGGAGTGGCAGTCCAGAGTGCCTGGTCATTGTTTTACAGAATGGCCACTTTTCACTCTCCTCTTCCTACTCCCCCACTTTGTTTTTATTTAACTTTTTGTATTTTTATGTTTGTACACGTTTTTACACGTGTGACTGGTAGTGTGCAGGTCCTCGGCACCAGGTGAAGTTTTTGAGTGTTTCACACACCATGAGCTTTAAAAAAACAAAAAAAAAAGGGTGGTTTTAAAACTTGGAACATCGGTGCTTTATATGGGGTAGTGGAGTCATGCACCTGTGGAGGATTTGGGCTATATATGAGGTAGTGGTGATGTGTGCTTATAGAAGATTTGGGTTCTATAAAGGGTATTGGTGTCATGTACCTATGGGGGAGTGGTGTTGTGTACAGGCAATAGATGGCTTTCACCAGCCCTGAAATTAGCACATGCTCCTTTCATTTTTTTTTATTCCTTTCATTTTTCTGTATTTGTATGCTGTTAACGATTTTCCAAAGGGTTTCTTTTTTTTTTTTTTCTTCTGGGTTTTTAAAAATAAATTTATAAATCCATAACCTATGTCCTTGTCTTATTGCAAAAACACTTTCTTGTCAGGCTGTGAAGTCTGAATAAAGATTGTTTTGCATATAAAAGTATAAGGACGTGAAGATCATTCATGATGGTGTTCAGATCTTACTCTTGGATCAAAATTAAGTAAAAAAAAGAAACCATATGAAGTAAGAAAAGACATGTTTGCGTAGAGGGTGATGGCATCTCCTGAACCTAAAATATACTCGCCAATCAATGCTCCCTCACATGGGATTCAAGCCTGGCGATTGGCTGCTGCGGCTCGCAAACTGTTATTCATGGGCTATAGCAAGCTTCATTATGTCTGGAAGCAATGTAGAAGGCAAGAGGTAAGTTGACAGAGCTCAGATTTGGGGGGGTCGGCGAATATAGTTGCTGGGAGTAGTGAGCTATCAGGATGAACTGTCATTTAATTCTCTTAATGAACCTAAGGTAACGGCTTCTTTAGCTTGTTGTTTAATGGATGCATTACTAGACTTTAACTTCTGTTTTCTTTTGTAGCCAAAATTCATCCCAGAGTTTATAAAGTAAGTATTCTAATCTATCATGCTGGATCAAATTACTTTTTTTTTTTTTTTTTCCACGGACTAGTAATAAGTGTTCCCTTCAATAAAAGTATGAATGAGATTAAGCTGTGTCTGCAGCGTTCTAATGACAGATGTCTAAGGGGGGATATTACCTTGTTTTGGAGAGATTTGGGTCTCTGGCACAGGAAGTAAAGGGTAATCTCACCTTGGAACACAGAGGAAAGAAGTCCTGACAGGTCTTAACCCTTTCGTAGCCATATTTTTTGGCTTCAGAAAAGGAGACATGAACAATGTAGTTTTATAGCCGAAAATTACAAGCTCTACTGTCTGGTGCCCAACCTGCAGCCCTCGGTCTCTTTTAGTGCTCACTAGTTCCAGATTCTGGGTGTGCTACACATGCCCAAAAAGTCATTGTACAGCTGTTGTGTGTAGCACATCCAGTCTCTCTGCCCTCCTTCTTGGACCCCCCCCACCCCCACCCCCCCAGAATGCAATAATTGCCAGCTTTGCTTAATCAAAGCCGGGGTCACTGCATAGTCAGTCAGAGAAGGTTTCTACCGCTTCAGCTGTCAGTCTGACTCAGTGTTTACAAATGACGTTTGCTCAGACAAATCTGGAAAGGTACAATGTAACCTATTGTTACTTTTTGTATCTTTCTGTTCATTCATCTGCGGATCAAAGGCTGAACTTAGATCTGCAAATGATGTCAGTTAAAGCAACCTAACAAGTAAAAGCGTTGAATCATCCCTAAAAACTCCTTATTCGCCTCTCTTCAACTATATTCCTGCTGAAATTTTTATTGTTTCTATTTTGTTAATTATACATATTTAAACTTGTGTTTAATATTTTTACATATTTTAACTTTTTTAAGCGCTAAATTAAAAAAAAAAACACTTTCCTGTTTGTAAATAACTTTGCAATGCTTTGTACCAGAATCATAATTTTAGTGTCAATTTAAACAGGACAAATAAGAATAAAATACAAACTTTTTATGTGTATTAACACTATTCATTTTTTAACTAGCCCTGTTTAAAAAAAAATTGCAGTACATATTCATTAAAAGTGAATATCTTTATTACAGTGTTCTCTTTGGTAATGACAAAGTTATTGCTGAATAAACAGGTTCATAGCAGAAGTTTAAAAATTGCTTTGGTCAATAGGGGGTGAACAGGTGGGAGAGGCCAAGTGGTTAAGCCAGTAAAGGAAAAATATTGTTTAGAGTGGCTTTTAGTAATATTAATGTTTCGATTTTTAAAGGAGCTCGTTTGGCTGTACTTCTCCTGTGGAACACAGGAGTGCAGTTCGTTCTGCACTCCTGTGACCAGTTTTCAGCAGGCGGTGTGCTGATGCCCGCTGTCGCCTGACATTAGAGCCGGTCCAGACCCGGGCAAGATCGTGGCAATAAAGTTGGGATCCACCCACATACCTGGACCGGCAACTCGGCTCAGCCTCTCGGCAAGCCGCTGAGAGCCTGAGATGGCTGCACACCCCACCCCTCCCTAGCCCATCGCTCCAGTGGGGGGGGAGGGGGGGGTCTGAGCAGAGACCAGGTGATTGACGGTCACCAGCTCTAGGTTCTCAGTGTTAGAGCCGGTGGGGGACAGATGCTGCATCCACCTAGTAAGTATGATTCTTGGCGGGGGGGGTGGAGCCATAATTCCTTCTTCTTTTTTTTTTTTTTTTTTTCTTTTTATATATGCTTTAGTTCACCCTATATTACTTTTTGCCCTGGGTGTGTTTTTTGTTATTTTGTTGTTTTTACAAAGAAAAATAAATCAAGCATTGATTTATAAAGGGGCTGTTGATTTCTTGCGGTCTCATGTAACCTGCAGGTTAAGATGGTCTCCTGAAGCATGTACCCAGTCTTCAACCATTCCTATGGCCTATCCCCACTCTCTGACCATCAATTGTTGTATGTATCTGACAGTTTCCTGTAGCAATATTTTAATTAAAATTGATGTGCATCCCGTTATCAAATAGGTTGAACATCACTGCTCTACATTTCTTTATACTCGTAATTTATTCCATAAAAATTTCTTCCCCTCTTTTGCGTTATTTGGATTGATGGCAGCACAATACCTGTAATTTTGGTTTATTTCTTTCTTTTCTTTTTTCTTTTTTTATTTGTTTTTTTTTTCCTTTCACAGTAAACAGAAAGAAGGGGACTTTGATGTGGTGTCTGGCACTCGCTACATTGGAAATGGTGGTGTTTACGGCTGGGATTTAAAAAGGAAATTGATCAGGTTTGTAATAAAACCACTTTTTTTTTTTTTTTTTTAGTCTTCTTTCCATACAAAGATTTGTGTGAATCCTTATTCTTCTGCCAGCCATAAACTGCCCATAAACAGCAGGATTTCTTCTCCTACAAGCTAAATAAGAGAAATCTTCGCTTCCCATATCTTTGCTAGATGGTGTGGATGGATGAATCTGCAGTGCCAGTGATTAAATTCTGACAGCTGAAAGCCTCAGCTGTCAGAATACCTGAACAGTTAGAGCCCTTGCACACTGGGGCGGTTTGCAGGCGCTATTGCGCTAATAATAGCGCCTGCAAACCGCCCCGAAAGTGCCGCTGCTGTGTATCCAGTGTGAAAGCCCCGAGGGCTTGCACACTGGAGCGATGCGCTCGGCAGGACGGTAAAAAAAGTCCTGCCAGCAGCATCTTCGGAGCGGTGAAGGAGCGGTGTGTTTACCGCTCCTGCCCATTGAAATCAATGGGACGGCGCGGCTATACCGCCGGCAAAGCGCCTCTGCAGAGGCGCTTTGCGGTGGTATTTAACCATTTTTCGGACGCTAGCAGGGGGTGAAACCGCCCCGCTAGCGGCCGCATACCGACGGTAAAACGCCGCTAATAATATCGACGTTTTACCGCCGCCCCCCGCCCCAGTGTGCAAGGGCTCTTACTGCATCTGATTTGGATATAGCTTCCAATAGGACCACCCACAGTTTGAATTTTAAAACCGGTTCACTGGGAACAGGACTACATTTTTCTGTGTATGGGCCAACTTTACAGCAACTGTATTCTCCTGCTGGTCATTGGTTCTTACTGATTGACAGCATCAATGTCTGTATTCCTGTTGGAGAAATTTCCCTTCACATCCTATTGTGTCATTGAGACAGGCAACAAAAGACTCTAGCAGGGGACACAGTAAAAAAAAAAATATTTGAATTAGGGGTGTGGGGAAGGGCTTGACCCTCTGCAATGTATTTTACTTGCTGTCGTGTCACCAAGACAGGAAATGCATGTAAGTGTCTACAGTCTGGCAGCTTTCTGTAGTATTACATTCACCAAAAATGATGTGCAGCCCTTTGGTGGTGATAGAAGTTGCCCTTGAAGCCCTGTATGTCAAAATAGTTGACCACTGATCTAGCCCTTCAAATGTGTGGTCAAAACTGAGGCAACCCTATTGTCAGGTACTGTTGCCATCATAAATCAGACTGAGTCCGCAGCTGTTGGATAAACAGAAGCACCGCTTCCTGTGAAGTCTGTATGGGGTTGGGACATAACATGGCCTCACCTTTTTATGCCTACATCAACTGTGAAAGAAGCGAAGGCTGCTGGGTATGGGGTTTCATAACAAGTGATGGTTGTGTGATTTACTGGTGACACTAACCTGCCTTTGTGTTTTTTGACTTTCTTAAATTTTGACAGCCGAGGAGCAAACTATCTGAGCCAGGTATTGCTGCGTCCCGGGGCTTCGGACTTAACAGGAAGTTTCAGGTGAGTCAAATCTCCCCAATCCTCTTCCTGTGATTTAGGTGGAACAGCTCAGAGATAAGTGCAGGTTATACTTCTGCTATACCTCGACTCCTGGATTGCCGAGCAGGGATGTCATTTTACAGATGTGCTTGCTTTTATTTTTTTATGTGTGGGGGAGGGGGCGTCTGCATCCACTATAATTGCCTAATCCTTTGTGGTTGGTTAAGAAAGCTGCAGACCCTCCCCCTTGTATAGACTCCTTTCACTGTTGCCGTTTTTTTTTTTTTCTCTTCTCCTTCCTTTACTACCACGTTCCTATCACATTCCTACCTAGACATACCTTTTTGGAGCTGCATCCTATGCTTTTGCACCACTTTTAGGGGCCTGGGCTTGTAGTATTATGTACATAGGTGTGCGCAGCCTATTGCATTCAGGTGTGTACCCCAAAGCTCAAACACATACTACTGATCACTCACTTCCATTTGGAGAATTTCCCTTCATTTCCTCCCCAGGTGACAGAACAGGAAGTGAGGTGGGGGGGGGGGGGGGGGGGTCTGTCCAAAGGAGACCCAATGCAGTTCTTTGGATTTGATGTCATACGGAAAGGTTTCTTCACAGTAAGAGCTGTGGAAATGTGGAATAGATACCTTCCAGAGGTGGTTCTGGCCAGATCAGTAGATTAAGGCCTGGATTCTTTCCTAAATGTACATAATATAACTGGGTACTGACGTTTATAGGTAAAGTTGATCCAGGGAATATCTGCCTCGCTGGGATCAGGAAGGAATTTTTTCCCCTGGTTTAGCAAACTAGATCCTGCTTTTCTGGGGGGAGGGGGAGTGGGGGGGTTGCCTTCCTTTGGATAAACTGGGTATAGGATTAGGTATATGGGATTGTAGGATATTTTTTTATTTTTTTTGTGGATGGACTTGTGTGTTTTTTTTTTTTTTTTTGTTTTTTCAACCTGACTATTATTATTATTATTATTATTATTATTATTATTATTATTATTATTTATTATTATTATATATTATATATTTTTTTATTATTATTACCACATTCATATTACTGGAAAATGGTAAACTGAACTTGTAGTTGAAGGCATTGTTATGTATTTTTTTTTTTGTGGTTACACAGGTTATACAAGAGGTCTGTCCTGCAGAAACTGGTGGAGAACTGCGTATCCAAAGGCTATGTCTTCCAGATGGAGATGATTGTCAGAGCCCGACAGTTTAATTATACTATCGGAGAGGTAAAACTATTCCTGAAATCTTAAGGAGATCTCCACCATGGCGCTTATTTTGCTTTTTCATATCATCTGTGGCCTCCTCCAGTCTTTACTCCTCCGCCCTTGGCCTAAAATCTTTTCCAGCGCTGGCTTGTCTGTGTAGTGAGTTCCCATAGAGTTGAATGGGGCTGTTCCTCCTATCATTTTTTTTTTTTTTAATTGTAGGGGTGCTGCTGTATTTAACCACTTGCCCTCTGGAAAATTTACCCCCCAACCCCACTTCATGACCAGGCCTTTTTTTTTTTGCGTTACGGCACTGCGTTACTTGCACGGTCGTGCGACACTGTACCCAAACTGTGTTTGTGGGTTTTTTTGTTTATCTTGCGCCCCCCCCACAAATAAACTAGATGGACTTGTGTCTTATTTTTTTTCAACCTGACTAACTAATGTAAATGAAGTTTTCTTTTGGTGATATTTGATCACCGTTTTTTTGTGCTATAAACAAAAAGCGACCAACAATTTTGAAGAAAGGAAAAAAATGTTTACTTTCTGCTATAAAACGTATCCAATTTAAAAAAAAAAAAAAAAATGTAATCGCATTTCTTCATAAATTTAGGCCAATGTGTATTCTGCTACATATTTTTGTTAAAAAAAAAAAAAAAAAAAAACCCAATGAGCGTATATTGACTGGTTTGCGCAAAAGTTATATCGTCTAAACTATGGGGTATTTATATTTTATTTTTTAGTAGTAATGGCAGCAATCAGCGACTTATAGTGGGACTGCATTATTGCGGCGGACAAAACTCGGACAGGACCTGACACTTTTTTTGACACTTTTTAGGGACCAGTGACACTAATACAGTGATCAGTAAGAATATACACTGTCCCTGCACTGATAACACTGGCTGGGAAAGGGTTAACATCAGGGGAGATCAAAGGGTGTGCCTAGCTGATGTTTTCTTACTGTGGGGGAGGGGCTTGTACTAGAAGGCATGGGTCGGTGCCCCTGTTTGCAGAGACACAGGATCTATGTCTTCTGTACTGACAGAACGCCGTTCCCCCTCTGTACCTAAGGATCAGCGGGTGCCAGCGGACATCGAGTCCATGGCACCCACCGATCAGCTCCCGCTGTGTATAATCGCAGCGGGAGCAGGCTGTCGGTGGCACGCATGCGCACTCCAAACTCGGAAGTGTCGGCTCACGTACTCGGTATGTGATCTGGCACAGCCGTGCCACTTTGCCACCATATATCTAAGTTATACAGTCGGCAAGTGGTTAAAGTATAACTAAAGGCAAAAATTATCAATTTTTTTTTTTTTTTAGTTTTGGATAGAGTGGGAAAGGATTAGAACCCCATGTCAGTTTTTACTGCTGTCTGCCCCATTAAGTAGATTCATCCTCTCTATTTGTTCTGTTTCTCATTGAAAGTGTAAAAACAAAAAAAAACAAAAAACAAATTTTGAGTTGTCCCCATGGGGACACTAGTTTTAGTGACTCACGGGTCCCAAGGAATTCCCATTTGCAGGTATTTTTTTTTCTCACTTCCTGTTTGGCTGTGCGACAGGAAGTGAAGGAAAATCTGCAACGGGACACAGATGGCGAAAAAAAACTGATGGGTTATAACCTTCCTTTATTCTATCCAGAGTGAAGAAGAAAAGGTTTTTTTTCCTATAGTTCTACTTTAAATCTACGGGGGCTTACAGAACACAGGAGGAGGCTGCCACTGTTAGGCAGAAGTAGGCAGGGGACTGGGGGGTGTCTGTTGAATTGGCTTAGGGGAAGTGTGGACTGGTAGGGTTTTGAGGAAATCCTAACTTGCCCTTTAGGCCAGGGGGTCTTCAAACTTTCTATCCAAAAGGACCAGTTTACTGCCCTTCAGACTTTAGGGGGGCTGGACTGTGGCCAATGGGAGTAAAAAAAGGTCCCAACGTTGGTAGGGAAAAAATAATGCCCCGTCATTGGTGTCGGTGGGAGGAATAATGCCCCGTCATTGGTGTCGGTGGGAGGAATAATGCCCCGTCATTGGTGTCGGTGGGAGGAATAATGCCCCGTCATTGGTGTCGGTGGGAGGAATAATGCCCCGTCATTGGTGTCGGTGGGAGGAATAATGCCCCGTCATTGCCGTCATTAAGAGGAATTGTGTCAGTAGGGGGAATTATGCCCCATTGTTAGTGGATGAAACGGTGCTCCAAGGGCCAGATAAAAGCAAAGGGCTGCAGTTTGGAGACAACTGCTTTAGTTTTGATCAAATTAAGCCGTTAAAAATTATCTGCATCCAAAACCGTTTTTGATGGAGCAGGGAAGGGTCAGAACCTCTGTCAGGTTTTCATTGTTGTCTATGCCCCTAGTGGGAGTGATTAGCTGCATTATCTGTACAGTAAGTGAAGGGATCAATACGGAAGATGGAGTCTTTTCTAGAAGGTGATCCCACCCGCAATGTTGCAGTATTGGTCTAGGCCTGCTCTAGTGCATTACTGTGTACAGCCTGCAGGTGGCAGCATTCAGAACATAAATCAAATTTGCAGACGCAACGGCCATGTTTTTATAGTCATACACGGAAAGATTTGTCAGAAATATTTTCTTCCCTCCTCCTCCATATTAGCTGCTGCAGGTATGGATAGTACAGTTTTAGATTGAGTCAGTGGGACAAATTGTTCATTGAGATTGTTATACTTCTGAGGCTTCCTGTATGCACTGCGCCCACCACTCAATTCTGGGAATTCCCCTCCTTGGTAGGAGGTGATTTGAATTGAATATGTGAAATGGTCCTACCAGATAATCACAGCAACAGGCTGCCTTGTGTCAACAGCTGTATGCTTACCAAGAGGCTGCTGTTACCATGTTACATTGCGGCGTGTTGATAAGCTTTGTATACTGGGCAAAGTGATAGGTTAACCTAATAGTCAGCTCATAGGGGAGCGAGGACTGAGCGGCCAATCAGTAGACCTAAGTGCTGAGACATGGGGGTCAGGGTAGGAAACTCTTTTACAGCCAAAACTTTACTTGTGATTTGGATAGAGCTGGAAAAGGTTAGAGGGAATTGTGTCTGCAAAATAAATCAGTAGCTACAAATACTCAATCTGCTGATTTTTACCAAACTGGTACTTGGCAGCCCAAAGCGGTCAAGAGCAGGCTTTGTAAAACCCAATATCTACAGCATGTCCCGTGCCCCCATCGTGGATGTATGGATCCAGCTGTACCTTACTGATCATTCATAGGAAAGCTCACAAGATGCGTGGATTGCAGGATACTGTTGGAAGCACCCCCAACTCGCTCATCCATGTCTTTATGGACCTTGCTTTGTGCACTGGTGGGCAGTCATGTTGGAACAGGAAGGGGCCATCTCCAAACTGTTCCCACAAAGTTGGGAGCATGAAATTGTCCAAGATGTCTTGGTTTGCTGACGCCTTAAGAGTTCCCTTCACTGGAAATAAGGGGCCAAGCCCAACCCCTGAAAAACAACCCCCCACCATAATCCCCCCTCTACCAAATGATTTGGACCAGTGCACAATGCAAGGTCCATAAAGACATGGATGAGCAAGTTTGGGGTGAAGTTACTTGACTGGCCTGCAGAGTGCTGACCCTAACCTTGCAAAACACCTTTTGGATAAATTGGAGCGGAGACTGCGAGCCAGGCCTTCTTGTCCAACATCAGTGCCTGACCTCACAAATGTGCTTCTGGGAGAATGGTCAAACATTCCCATAGACACACTCCTAATCCTTGTGGACAGCCTTCCCAGAAGAGTTGAAGCTGTTATAGCTGCAAAGGGTGGGCCAACTAATATTGAACCCTACGGACTAAGACTGGGATGCCATTAAAGTTCATGTGTGTAAAGGCAGGCGTCCCAATACTTTTGGCAATATAGTGTATCAGTAAATGTGACTTTTTTTACTAAACGGTCAATGCTGGTGAACCAATCACATGCTAGGATTGAAGATTCACCTGCATTAAAAGTCCAGTTTTGTGCTGCACAGCCTAACATTCCTGATCTGCTTAATTCCCAAACAGGTTCCAATATCGTTTGTAGACCGTGTGTATGGAGAGTCCAAGCTGGGAGGGAATGAGATTGTCTCCTTCTTGAAAGGCCTGTTAACGCTCTTCGCAACCACATGACCCCTGGAGCATGGCATCCACCCAATCATTGATCGCTTCCTCCCTCCCCGGAATGATATCTGACCAAAATAGAGGTTCAAACAATTGTTATGGTTTGGTAGAAAAGGACTACAGAAGTAATAAACTTTTTTTTGTATATAAGTGAAGTCTGTTCTTACATTTTCATTAAACTGATACAATAAGTGTGTTACATGCTAACAAGAGATCTTCAGAAATGCTGGAATTTCCACATTGTGGGGGTGGGGCTAGGTATTTTTTCTGCTCACTTCCTGTCATTTTTTTTTTTTTTCCACAGAACAATATTGGTATCCTGGTAAGTCTTTTAAATTGGTTAAGGGAAAATTTTAAAGGGGTAACTCCACTTTCGTGGGGAAAAAAAAAATTGATAAATAAAAAAATAATCTAGCGCGTAAAATCGCGATACAAGTCATATTGTAATTGAATGTCGTTAAAAATTTACCTTTTACTTTTTCAATCTGCAGCCACTATAAATGCAAAGCAATATGGCTACATGGAGGTGTTCTGTATACAGAAGGTGTACTGTCCACTCCCCAGAAACATCATTTCCTGCAATTTTCCCACAAGTCTGCCTAAGATAAAAGTCAAATTTCAGGCAATCCCTGCAACAAAAATGTCATTTTTGGTGAGATATTTCCAATAGGAACACGTCTAATGCAGGCCCAGCAGATTCCCTCATTAGTTTCCTGCAGTCGCCACAGCTGACTGATGATTATGAAACCACTCCCATTAGACCCACTCGGAACAGACAAACACCCAGGGATTTCTTCAGAATAACAAAAGGTGGGAATCTGCAACAAAGGTTGTTTATAATCCTTGCATTGTACATCAATCACCCAGAGGGGAATGTTTTTTTTTTGGGGGGGGGGGGGGGGTTGTTTTGTTTTTTGTTTTTCCCCTCAGCTAAGGTTTTTACGATTTAGTATCCCTGTACAGATTATTGTAAGTCTAGCAATTTAAAGTATAACTAAGGGCAAAACTTTTGTTTTAGTTTTGCATAGAGTGGAGATGGATTAGAACCCCTGTCAGTTTAAACCAAGTTGGAAAGATTCACCTGTCTCTATTTGTCCCGTTTTACCATTCTCATTGAAAGTAAAAGAAAAACCCAAATTTTGGGTTGTTCCCAGAAAAGTAATAGAGGGGAATAAAGGAAAATGGGAGGGGGAGCCCTCAATAGTGGACAAAAAAAATTTCGGTACCTCATCCTGAAAAAATCATTACACAAAGACCAGAACGACTAAAACCGTACCAATTGGGTAAAAAAAAAGTATCAAAAATATTTTTTTATACAGAATAAAATTATTGAAAAAAACATGGAATTGTACATATGTACCACAAACGTAACACCAAAACATAAACACAAAAATCTTCTTCTTCTTAGTGTTGATTAACGCCAACCCCCACATCGGTGGGGAATGTAGGACTTGCTGTTGCTCCAACACAAGTTGCTTTTTGCAGGGCCTAGCCGGCTTCTTCAGGAAATTCAAAAAGCAGTCATACACTAGAATGAAGTATATAGATGTCAGTCAAGGTCATATCTTTATAACTCTGTATCGTGGCCTAGTAATTTGTTGCCATATACCTTTTTTGAAGTTTTATTCAAAAAAGGATAAATAATTGCAGTACAAAATAGTGTCTTGTGGTCTTCACACAGTCAGCGGCCACCACCTCCTGATCGGATGGAACAGTCCACACACAGTTTGTAAAAAGAACCGGGCTCCTATATGATAATTTCATGTAGAGTATCTGAAATTATACATCATAAGGGTAATCAAGTTGTCTACATAGTGTGTCGTAATGCCACATACATTGTATAAATAAGCTAAAGGATATCATAATGTGGGGTCCCTTGTGGTTACAGGGGGATATCATAATGTGGGGTGCAGTTTGTAACCACAAGGGACCCCACATTATGATATTCTTTAGCTTAACCACTTCCGGACCGCCGCACGCCGATGTACGTCCAAACTTTGACGGTGGATATCATTGTTATGGCAGCAGCTAGCTGCCATAACCCCGGTATCCCCGTTTTCGTGCGGCGGCCGGCTTTCTAAAAAAAAGTGGTCCCTGCGGCAGATTCGCCGCAAGATCACTTTTGTCGGTGGCGGGAGAGGGCCCCCCGCTGCGATCCGGTGCCCTCCGCCGCTTACCGGAGCCGTCGGTAGCGGCGGAGGCGATCGCATCCGTCTCCCTCCTGTGCCTGGAGATGAGTGAGGCTAAGATGACACCCACTCATCTCCATGACACTGCTGGGCGGAAGCAACGTCAAAACATCACTTCGGCCCACACCTCTTAAAGGCATATTTTTTTTTCAATGTCATTTTTTTTAAATGACTTTTTTTTTTTTTTTATTGCATTTTAGTGTAAATATGAGATCTGAGGTCTTTTTGACCCCAGATCTCATATTTAAGAGGACCTCTCATGTTTTTTTTCTATTACAAGGGATGTTTACATTCCTTGTAATAGGAATAAAAGTGACACAATTTTTTTTTTTTTTTTTTTTTTTTTTTAAACGGTGTAAAAATAAATAAAATCATGTAAAATAAATAATAAAAATTTAAATTTTTTTTTAAAAAACCCCCACGTCCCGACGAGCTCGCACGCAGAAGCGAATGCATATACGAGTAGCGCCCGCATATGAAAACGGTGTTCAAACCACACATGTGAGGTATCGCCGCGACCGGTAGAGCGAGAGCAATAATTCTAGCCCTAGACCTCCTCTGTAACGCAAAACATGCAACCTGTAGAATTTTTTAAACGTCGCCTATGGAGATTTTTGAGGGTAAAAGTTTGACGCCATTCCACGAGCGGGCGCAATTTTGAAGGGTGACATGTTGGCTATCAATTTACTTAGCGTAACATTATCTTTCACAATATAAAAAAAAAATTGGGCTAACTTTACTGTTGTGTGGGGTTGTTTTTTTTTTTTTTTTTTTTTTTTTTTATATTCAGAAATGAATTTTTTCCAAAAAAAGTGCGCTTATAAGACCGCTGCGCAAATATGGTGCAAAAAAAAGTATTGCAACAACCGCCATTTTATTCTCTAGGGTGTTAGAAACCTGCTTTAAACATGTAAACACCTAAAATCCAAAACGAGGCTGGTCCTTAAGTGGTTAATTATACAATGTATCTGGCATTATGATGACACACTATGTGGACGACTTGATTACCCTTATGATGTATCATTTCAGATACTCTACATGAAATTATCATATAGGAGCCCGGTTCTTTTTACAAACTGTGTGTGGACTGTTCCATCTGATTAGGAGGTGGTGGCTGATGACTCTGTGAAGACCACGTATAGCACTATAGCACTTTTTTTTTTTTTTTTTTTTTTACTCCAATTTATATATAATTATTTATTGTTTTATTTTGTATAAAAACTTCAAGGTATGTGGCAACAGATTACTAGGCCACGATTCAGAGTGATAAGATATGACCTTGACTGACATCTATATTCTTTCTAGTGTATGACTGCTTTTTAAATTTCCTGAAGAAGCGGGCTAGGCCCCGCGGAACGCAACTTGTGACGGAGCAACCAGTTCTACATTCCCCACGATGTGGGGGTTGGTGTTGATTAACACTAAGAAGAACATGAGACCGTAGACGTCAGGCTAAACAACCTGCAAACATGCATAATAGAAAAACCACTCCACACAACTATTTGGATAAAAATAGGCCACGGCCTGGTTTATTGGTTTACATCAAAATTATATATGACGTCATAAACTTTATTACTTGAATAACTTTTTCAACCAAAATTCATCTGGAATTCACCAAAGCTCAACCCAGCCACTAAAACTCTGTCTGAGCATCCCTTAGGTTTTTTTTTTTTAAAAGCCCCGATGGGGGAGGTTTGGGAGGGAAGCTCTTCTTGACAACTCCTCTCTGGTGACTGACAAAAATTCAAGTCAGGGGGTTTCTTAAATAGCCCCCTAAGCACCTTCCAGAAGGTTCTAAGGTCCCCTGACCCTAGCTAGCCCAATCCCCATTTAACCTTCTGGCAGCTTCTCTGTCATGTGACCCTATTTTACCAATAGAATAAGCCCCATTATAAATCCTTTTAATATTAGTAAAAATAGCCAACGCCACGGCCCCATGAGGCTAGGGGGGCCTAAATAGGCTGCCCCCCCACCCCCTTTTACCCCACATTTTTGTGTTTTGAGGTTATGTTTGTGGTACATATGTAAAATTGTCATGTTTTTTCAATAATTTTACTCTGTATAATAAATATTTTTGATACTTTTTTTACCCAATTGGTACTGTTCTAGTCCTTCCAGATTAGTAGTTGGGAGTCTTGGAAGATTTCCCCTTTTTATTGGGATAATAGTTCTGGTTAATTGGGGGTCCCCAAGGAGTTGCCTTAATTTTCTGTCCCGTCCTGCTTGGTTATGGGACAGAAAATGAAGGGAAGTCTCCCCAATGGGACACAGATGACGAAAAAAATCTGACAGGAGTTATAACGCTCCATTACTCTATCCAAAATAGGGGGGGTTTGCCTATAGGTTTACTTTAACAGCGATAGTATACAGACTATCGGGAGTCGGTGTTCTAACCAAGTTTGGTTGTCTTTAAAAAGTTAGGCTGACTTTGCAAAAATGCTGATTGGCTCCAAACATGGCTTCCTGTACAGTATTAAAGATGATATAAATGTGATCCCTAAAAATCTCATCTTTAACGCATTAAAAAGGGAACTTCAGTCCCCATAACGCTGGCCCCACCCCCCTCACCAGACCGTCTATCCCTGAAAATCTGTCGCGTGCCAAGTTTTTCCTCCGCATCCAAGACCTCTATAACTGGATCTTTGCACATGTATGGGGGAAAACTCGGTGTGTGCGCAGATGCGCCAACGGTCTCTGCTGGGCCCTGAAGGGTGGGCAGAGCCATTTGACACATCTGTGCATGCATGGTATCTGCTATGAAGCAAAAAAAGCCCAACAAAAATCTTTAACTGCGGGCAAAAGAGGAGCTGGAGCCAGGTGCAAATAACTTTTTTTTTTTTTTTTTTCTTTTTAAATGGGTGAAGGTCCATTTTAACCACTTCCCGCCCAAAGTACGTCATATGACGTCCTTGACTTGGTGCGGGTATATCTGAATGATGGGTGCAGTTACAGGCATCATTCAAATATCGTCTTTTTCAGCCGTCGATTCCCTACACCATGAGAACAATCATAGCAGCTGTTCCGCTGCTTGATCGTTCTTACGGGCGGCGAGAGGGGATGTCCCCCTCCCGCCACACTCCTGTGCCTCTACCGACTCACTGCTTCCACCGGTGAGTCGGAGACAGAATCCGCGGGCCCCGGATGGTGACCATAGAGGTTTCCAGCGGACCAGATGGTCGCCGGAGTCTGTATGATCCTTCAGGGGCCAGGCGCGATGTTATGACGTCACCCCTAGCCCCTGCATTCAAATAAATGGCGCCACCTCGGCTGGAAAGCAGAGATCGTTTTTAATTTTTTTTTTTTTTTTTTGATTTCAGGCTTCCTTCGCCTAGAGGTGAGATGTGGAGTCTTAGCTTTTGAAGAGCTTTCCATTCATTTCAATGGAGAGGGGCGTTTTTTTACCGCCCTGCCAGCGCACTGCCCCAGTGTGAAAGCATTCATTGATTTTAATGGAAATAGGTTTTCGCGAGCTTTTCAGGCGCTTTTTTTAGCGTGAAAGGGGTCTAAAGAGGACCGATCATACCATATACCAAGGGATGTTTACATTCCTTGTAATAGGAATAAAAGTGATCAATTATTTAAAAAAAAAAAGTGTCAAACTAAAAAGAAAGAAAGGTAAAATTAACAATAAAAAGAAAAATTTAAAGCGCCCCTGTCCCCGTGTGCTCGCACGCAGAAGCGAACGCATACGTAAGTCCCGCCCACATATCAAACCACACATGTGAGGTATCGCCGCGAACGTTAGAGCGAGAGCAATAATTTTGTCCCTAGACCTCCTCTGTAACTCAAAACGTAACCTGTACAAAAAATGTAATGCGTCGCCTATGGAGATATTTAAGTACCGAAGTTTGGAGCCATTCCACGAGCGTGTGCAATTTTGAAGCGTGACATGTTGGGTATCTAATTACTTGGCGTAACTTCATCTTTCATATTATGCAAAAAAATTGAGCTAGATTTAATGTTTTTTTTTTTTTTTAGCATTGAACTTTTTTTTCCAAAAAAAAAAAAACTTGTTCAGTGTGATATAAAAAGTTACAACGACCTTCATTGTATTCTCTAGGGTCTTTGCTAAAAAAAAACCATATATAATGTTTAGGGGTTCTATGTAATTTTCTAGCACAAAAATGATGAATTTTACATGTAGGAGAGAAATGTCAGAATTGGCCTGGATGGGAAGTGGTTAATGTAACGTCATAGGTCTTCTTAAATGTCTTTTAAAGCGGTTGTAAACCGCTGGACAATTTTTTTTTTTTTTTTTTGTACCTGCAAGGTAAAGGCATAATTTGCTAGTATGCATCACAGGCTCCCACTGCTGTCAATCAAATCCAGTGACACAGGGGGCGGGGACGAGTGCCCCAAATGGAAAGTGGGTGGGGGGAATGAAGGGAAGGAGACGGGAGTGCCGGCGGGGGCCCCCCAGAAGAGAAGGATCGGGGCTGCTTTGTGCAAAACCTTTGCACAGAGCAGGTAAGTTTAACATGTTTAATTTTTTTTTTTTTTTATAAAAATAACATTTTCTACCTTTACACCTGCTAAGGACCGCCCCACATACATATACTGCGGCAGGGCGACCCTTAAGCACAAAAATCACGTACCTGTACGTGATTGCTCTCCTCAGCTCTGGGGTGATTGGACAGCGGGGGCCAATCGGCGGGTCCGGTGGCTGCAATGGCCGCCAGGACCTGTTGATTTCTCCCAGGAGAGGCAGTACAGTAAACAAAGCAGACCTCCATTTTGTGAGAGGAAAATTAAGATCTTGTGTTTCTGCTAAGCAGAAACACGGATCTCTGTGTTCCTCCAGTCACAGCATTCCCCCCACAGTTAGAGAGCACACGTAACCCCTTGATCGCCCCCTGATGCTAACCCCTTCCCTGCCAGTGCCATTTATACAGTGGCAGTGCTTTTTTTTTTTTTTTTTTTTTTTTTACGGCATTGGTGTCACTTGTTCCCAAAAAGTGTCACTTAGTGCCAGATTTGTCTGCCGCAATGTTGCAGTCCCACTAAAAAGCGCTGATCGTTGCCATTACTAGTAAAAACAATACAAAAAAATTAAAAAGTCCATAAATATACCCCATAGTTTGTAGACGCTATAACTTTTGCGTAAACCAATCAATATACGCTTATTGGGATTTTTTTTAATAAAAATATGTAGCAGAATACATATTGGCCTAAATTGATGAAGACATTCAGATTTTGTTACATTTTTATTGGATATGTTTTATAGCAGAAAGTAAAAAATATTGTTTTTTTTTTTTTTTCAAAATAGTCGATCTTTTTTTGTTTATAGCGCAAAAAAAAAAAAAAAAAACCTGTAGAGGTGATCAAATACCACCAAAAGAAAGCTCTAAAGAAAGCGTCACACGACCGCGCACTTGTCAGTCAAAGCGACGCAGTGCCGTATCGCAAAAAAAGGGCCTGGACAGGAAGGGGGTAAATCCTTCCAGGGCTGAAGTGGTTAAGCTTCATTATTTTTTATTTATTTATTTATTTTTTAAATAAATGTTTGGTTGGTTCCAACCAAGCATGAGTGCATCCAAATTATAAATGTAATATATTGTAGCTGGTCTTTTAAGCTGGGCTCACACTGTGTAATTCAAAGGTGTTCGGGTTTAAAGGGATGAGGTGGCAACTCTATGTACGAGGCTTTAAGGAGCACTTGACAATGGCTGTGACTTCCAGGAGTTGTGACATCACCCATAGGCTCCTATGGCCCAGCCATTGCCGGTGGTCCCTCCTGTCCCCTGCAGCAGCTGCTTACTCATACAGAGGAGCTGGAGTTGCAGGATCATGTGACCGGACCAGAGCGGCTTAAAAATTAGGTGTGTTCCACATCTTCTTTAAACAGGTTATGCAGGATAGGTGAGAAGAAGGAGGCAACATTTTTAGGAATAGTTGAAGCTGGGCTTTTCTTCCACTTGCCTAGTCGCACGTCTGTTTTAATGCAGCAAAATTTGCATCTTGTTGCAACAAAATACATTTCAAACCCTATTATTTCTTAAAACGATGATCAAGGTAATTCTTCCTTTTTTTTTGTCTTCTTGATTGTGCAATGGTTTTGCACAGAGTAGCCCTGATTTTCCTCTTCTCGTCTCCCCTGCTGGGGCTTCTGCCCCCAGAGCAAACGGCTTGCTGTGGGGGCACCTAAGCAGGCTTGCACCCGAGCCGCTGCTCTGCGTGTCCATTCACACACACAGCCGCGTCTCGGACCCTCTCTCTCCTCGTTAACTTACTTGTGCACATCGCTAAATCACAATGGGGCTCAGGTAACTATTGGGGGGGGGGGGGGGCTGGTGCACACAGAAGGTTTTTTTTTTTTCTGCGTTAAAAAAAAAAAAGCACCTTGAGCCTTGGGACTGGTTCACATCCTTGCACTGCAGTTTTGCGGGAACGGGAAGCTACATGGGCTTTTAGGCTTCTGTTACTTTATTTTTACCAGGTGATCCGATCAGTAACACACTTCCTGTCCTAGGGTGACAACCCTCCCTGTACGGTAACTATGGAGGAACGGTGTTGTTACCCTAGAACATAACTATGGAACACCTCACCCTCTCACATCTACATATAAGAAGGGGAGGTGTTCTGTAGTACTACTAACCCACTTTTGATGACATTGTTTGAGAACACTGCAGAGAGCCCAGAACAGTGCAGGATTAACAGATACGCTTTGCATATTTTTGTATCATGTTTACAGACAAAAAATGAAGCAATAACAGACATTTATTGTACAGTTATACATGGCGTTTAAAACCCCTTCCCGCCGAGCGTACGCAGATGTGTGTACTCGGCTTTCGGGGGTTATACCGGGATGATGCCCGCAGCTGCAGGCATCATCCCGGTACTGTTTTTTAGAGCCGGTGATCGGCTTTCCAGGTATAACAACCAATGCAGCTAAAAGCCGCTCGGCTGTTATACCGGAGGAGCAGGAGGGGACGTCCCGTCCCCCCTCCCGCCGCTCTTACCGGGCCTCCCGTTCACCAATTCGCCGCCTCCAGAGGCTAGGGACACACTGGAACGAAGCCGTAAGCGGCTTTGTTCCAGCCTCCTAATTGTAAACACGAAAGCGACGTAATGACGTCACTTCCTGTTTACTCGGCTGCCAATGGCGCCAGTTTTAAAAAAATATACAGTATTCAGAATCACCAAAAATGGCAATCTGAATACTTTGTAGGGCAAAGGAGGGATCGGGGGTCTTTTAGACCCCCGATCCCTCCATAAAGAGTACCTGTCACCACCTATTACTGTCACAAGGGATGTTTACATTCCTTATGACAGCGATAAAAATGATCAAAAAAATATTTTTTTTTAACACAATTTCTAAATAGGGAAAAAAAATAATTTTAAAGCTCCCCCGTCCACGCGAGCTCGCGCAGCAAAGAAAACGCATGCGGAAGTCACGCCCGCATATGTAAACAGTGTTCAAATCACACATGTGAGGTATCGCCGCGATCGTCAGAGCGAGAGCAATAATTCTAGCACTAGACCTCCTCTGTAACTCTAACCTGGTAACCGTAAAAAAATTTAAAGCGTCGCCTATGGAGATTTTTAGGTACAGTATTTTTTCGCCATTCCACGAGTGCATGCAATTATAAAGTGTGACATGTTTGGTATCTATTTACTCGGCGTAACTTCATCTTTCACATTATACAAAAAAATTGGGCTAACTTTACTGTTTGTTTTTTTTTGTTTTTTTTTAAATTCACAAAAGTGTCCCTTTTCCCAAAAAGATGTGTTTAAAACACCGCTGCACAAATACCGTGTGATATAAAATATTGCAACAATCTCCATTTTAATCAATAGATTCTCTGCTAAAAAATATATATATAATGTTTGGGGGCTCTAAGTAAATTTCTAGCAAAAAATACGGATTTTAACTTGTAAACACCAAATGTCAAAAATAGGCTTAGTCATGAAAGGGTTAAAGCAGAATTAAGTGGTTAGCGCCTCTGCCCAGCAGCACTGAGGTTGTCGGTTCAAATCCCAGCCCCGGCGCTACCTGCCTGGAGTTTGCATGTTCTCTCTGTGCCTGCGTGCCTCTCCTTCAACACTTCAAAGACATGCTGGTAGGTAAGTTGGCCCTAGTATGTGTATGTATGAATGTGAGTTGGGGACCTTTAGATTGTAAGCTCTGTGAGGGCAGGGACTGATGTGTTGGTATAATATAGATGTAAAGCGCTGTGTAAATTAATGGCACTGTATAAGTGCCTGTAATAGTAAAACACATTCAAGGCATTCTGTGAGCGATAACTGTCACATTTATTTATGCTCTTAACCTAACTGTCATAACTGATCACATGTGCATCTGATCCCATGGTAACTGTACTGCAGATCAAACAGAGACCAAGATGGCAGCTTCCTTGGCTGTAAAGGATAGAAGGGTTTAGTTCCTCTTTAAAGAGGAGTTCCGCCTGGGGGGGGATTAAAAGTCAAATACTGTAGTTGCTGACTTTTAATATATGGACACTTGCCTGTCCAGGGAGCCGGCGATGCCGGCACCCCAGCCGATTTTCGGATCGACTCCCGGGTGCTGCCGCTGTCGCTGCCATCATTCCTCGTAAGGGAAACCTGCAGTGAAGCCTTTTAGCTTCACAGCCGGTTCCCTACTGCGCATGCTAACCGGTCCACCGGAGGAAGGAGGAGGGGCTGAACTTCCGAGCAACGGCGCCACGGCACAGTCTCCTGGAAGCGGGAAAGGGTACCTGTCAAAAATAGGTACCTGCCCCCCCCCCCCCCCGAAAGGTGCCAAATGTGGCACTGGAGGAGGGGGTAGGAAGCAGATGAGCGGAGGTTTCAGTTTTGGGTGGAACTCCGCTTTAAGAGGAAATTCCCATTCCTGCAAAATTGATTTCCTTTACTGATGTCAGATGAGCAATTTCAGTGTTCAGTTTGCCTGAGCTCCAGTTTCAGTGATTTTCCTTTCTCTGTTAACTGCCAGTGTTGAATTGAATGGGTCATGTGACCTCAAATCAAGCAAAAAGTTCTTTTAAAAATGCATTTTTTTTTCCTGCGGCTTTTAGTTGAAGGGTTCTGGAAATCTCTAAGTACTGTCTACATTTTTTAATGTATTTGTAAAAAAATAAAAAATAAACAGGTATAGAGATGGTCCTGTGGTGGGTTTGCTGATCATCTCCTCCAGATCCCCAGTGAGATCTTGTGTCTATCCACCTTGCTGTAAGGTCATTTGGAGTCAGAAGGAAGATCTTGGTGCCTGTGACCTCCTCCATCATAAAATAATTAGTAGCATGAGTGGGCTGCGTTTTTTTTATTATTATTTTTTTATTTCCTCCTGAAATATCACAATCATAGGGCAGATTTACATGCAAACATTGATTAGCGGAATGTAATGTCATGGTGCTAAATAAAGTGCACCCGGGTGATTCCACCCTTTTATCTTTCCTCTGCTGTTACCCCAGATGTCGCACAGGAGAGCTCCCAGGGGGCCATGTTATCCCCTGCAGGCCCATGCAGTAAGTATGCACAGGGGGGGGGGGGGGGCTTTGCTATAACACAAGACAGAACACGGAAGGTGAGAATTAGGACGTGTCCTATTTTCTCTGCTCCATCTCCGAGCAACTGTCTCTAGGAGCTCAGGAAGCAAAACACGGCTCAGCCATGATGGAGTGTGTATAGAAGCATAAAATATCATTAGTGGCTCATTGAAGGGAGTATGCACTGGGGTCCTCCATTTGCCTCTTGGCAGTACACTATCAGCATGAAGTTTGCATGTTCTTCCTATGCTTATTTATTACAAGTACAGTAATACTTTGGTTTGAGAGCGTTTTGCAAGACCAGCAAGTTTTTTTTTTTTAATAAATGACTTGACATACAAGCGATGTCTTAATAATACAAGTAGCGTCATGTCACAACTGAGTATAAAAGAGAAGAGAGGCGCCTCTAAGTGTAGCAATACAGTTACATTTAATGAAGGTACAACAAAAGAAACCCACATGGTTGATGATTAAAACTGGCACATCTAAGTATGCAGGCATCTGGGGTAAAGATGTCCACATAGACCGTCCTCCTCACCGCCATTGATGTCGTCCCTTCAATGCTGCGCTGCACAAGCGCTTCAAGCCTCGCTTTTAGATCGCTCTACTGCAGGGTAGTCTTCCCGGTCATGATTGCAGACTGACAGCCGGCGGTGAGGGGGATGGTCTATGTCAGTGATGGCAAACCTTGGCACCCCAGATGTTTTGGAACTACATTTCCCATGATGCTCAACTACACTGTAGAGTACATGAGCATCATGGGAAATGTAGTTCCAAAACGTCTGGGGTGCCAAGGTTTGCCATCACTGGTCTGTGTGGACAGCTTTATCCCGGATGCCTGCATACTTAGATGTTCCTCTTTTAATCATCAACCATGCGAGTTGCTAAATGTTGTACCTTCATTAAATGTAACCATATTGCTATACTCAGAGGCGCCTCTATTCTCTTCTATACTCTTTAGCTTCTGCTGGATTTTGCTTCTAATCCTCTTGTGGATGAACATTTTATGGTTACACAACCTATCCCATTTCTATAATCTTTTTATATGGACTATAAACTGAAGGACCTATGAATAAACGGTTGTGGAATAAATCATTTGAGTTTCCATTATTTCTTATAGGGAAATTTGCTTTGATATACAAGTGCTTTGGATTACAATCATGCTTCCGGAACGACTAATGCCCCGTACACAAGATCAGATTTTCCGACAACAAATGTTGGATGTGAGCTATTTGGCGGAAAGTCAGACCGTGTGCATGCTCCATCGAACATTTGTTATCGGACTTTCCAATCGTGTGTACACAAGTCCGTCGCACAAACGTCCACGCATGCTCAGAATTAAGTACGAGCCGGAAGCGCTCTGTCTTGTAAAACTAGTGTTCGTAATGGAGATATCACATGGCTATTGAACTTCCTTTTTATCGGCTCGCCGTACGTCTTGTACGTCACTACGTTTGTAATTGTTGGCCAACATTTGTGTGACCATGTGTATGCAAGACAAGTTGGAGCCAACAACCTTCGAACAAAATTCCATGGTTTTGTTGTTGGAAAGTCTGATCATGTGTACGGGGCATTATGCTCGCAATCCAAGGTTTTACTGCACTTAGATAGCACTGTCAATTTATGCAGCACTCATATTTATTATACATTCACATCAGTTCTTGCTCTCAAGGAGCTTACAATCTAAGGTCCCTAACTCACATTCAGACATACACATATTGGGACCAATTTAGACAGGAGCCAATTTACCTTCCAGCATGTCTTTGGAGTGTGGGAGGAAACCCATGCAGGCACAGGGAGAACATGCATGTAGTGCCATGGTTGGCACCCTAGTGCTGCTAGGCGGAAGTGCTAACCAATTAGCCACTGTGCTGCTTATGTGGGTTTCCTTTGCATACTCCAATCTCATCCCACACTCCAAAGATGTGCTGCTAGATTAATTGGCTCTTATCTACATTGGTTCTAGTATGATATTCTATTGAGTGCACCCAGGATGGCTGCCTCACCATCTGCCCCAAATGCAGAGGAAAACACTTTAACTGCTTAGCAACAGCTCCACGTACATATACTGCAGCAGGGCGGCCGCTCTGTGCGTGATCTGACATTTCCGGGTCTGGGGCGCACTGCCAGTGATCCGCTCCCGCTGTGATTTGACACAGCGGGAGCTAATCAGAAGGTCCGACAGAATCGATATCCGCTGGGACCCACCAATCATTCGGCAATGAAGCAGAACGACGGTCTGTAAACAAGGCAGACCCTCGTTCTGTCAGTAGGAAAAGTAGTGATCCTGTGTTTCTGCTAAGCAGGAACACGGATCTCTGCCTTCCCATAGCACAAGCACATCCCCCATAGTGAGCAAACACAACTGCCAGAGCCAGGAGTGGGGGGGGGTCGGTGGGCACAGTGGCTGCATATGGTGGGCACAGTGGCTGCATATGGTGGGCACGAGTGGCTGCATATGATGGGCACAAGTGGCTGCATATGATGGGCACAAGTGGCTGCATATGATGGGCACAAGTGGCTGCATATGATGGGCACAAGTGGCTGCATTTGGATGGGCACAAGTGGCTGCGTTTGATGGGCACAAGTGGCTGCGTTTGATGGGCACAAGTTACTGCACATGATGGGCACAGTGGCTGAGGTCGACCCTTAGATCAGCTTCTGTTGTATGGGAACAGCCAGAGAAAGTCCCTGCTGAACTGGCCGAACATCGATCCATCTATGGCTAGCTTAATACGGAACTTCACCCAAATAGGAAAGTTCTTCTTTTCCTCCTGCTCCTCCAATCCACCTTCACATTTGGCACACTTTTTTTTTGGGGGGGGGGGGGATTGGTACTTGGTTATGACAGGTACCCACTCTCGCTTCCAGTCGCATTGAAGGGCTTCAAACGCCTCCTGACTTGACATGAGGCTTCAATTTTGAAGCAAAGCAACACAACGTTAATGCTTCATGTTTTTATCATGTGAACAGCACTATGTGATTTCCATTCTTTAATTTGCATAGTCGTTTGGGGGGGCTTTTTATTGCCCCTCAAAAGCCTGCTTTTTAAGTGGCTGTAAACTCTTATGCCCCGTACACACGGTCGGATTTTCCGATGGAAAATGTCCGATCGGAGCGTGTTGTCGGAAATTCCGACCGTGTGTGGGCTCCATCAGACATTTTCCATCGGATTTTCCAACACACAAAGTTGGACAGCAGGATATAAAATTTTCCGACAACAAAATCCGTTGTCGGAAATTCCGATCGTGTGTACACAAATCCGACGGACAAAGTGCCACGCATGCTCAGAATAAATAAAGAGATGAAAGCTATTGGCCACTGCCCCGTTTATAGTCCCGACGTACGTGTTTTACGTCACCGCGTTCAGAATGATCGGATTTTCCGACAACTTTGTGTGACCGTGTGTAGACAAAACAAGTTTGAGCCAACATCTTTCGGAAAAAATCCTAGGATTTTGTTGTCGGAATGTCCGAACAAAGTCCGACCGTGTGTACGGGGCATTACACACCACTTTTACCTACAGGTAAGCCTATAGAAAGGCTTACCTGTAGGTACTGTAAATATCTCCTAAACCTACACGGTTTAGGAGATATTTACCATATACACTTGCACCGACGTCATTGGCACATGAGCACTGAAGAAAGGGCACAATCGTGCTGTTTCTAAAGGGCCCGTGCCGTGACCGTCAGCTCCCGCCTGCATGCGCGGGCGTGATGTCATGCAACTCCGGCCAGTCACAGAGCCAGACTCCGTGGCCCTGGAAGGAAGAGGGGTGAAGATGGATGCAGCCACCAGCGGGGACATTGCTGGCTTTGTTTGCCGGTACGTGGCACATAATGGGCTAGCATGCGATGCATACTACTAGCCCATTTTGCTTTTACTTTGCAGGGGAATAAAGAGGAAGTAAAACCCATCAAGGTTTACTTCCTCTTTAATGCAAGTGTGAACTTTGTCTTATGCCCTGTACACACGACTGGTTTTCCCGTCGGAATAAAGTCTGAAGGTTTTTCCCGACGGAGTTTCGACGAAATTCCGTCTTGCGTACACACGATTACACCAAAGTCCGACCGTCAAGAACGAGGTGACGTACAACATGTACGACGGGACTATAAAAAGGAAGTTCAATAGCCAGTGCGCCACCCTTTGGGCTCCTTCTGCTAATCTCGTGTTTATCGCGTGTTAGTAGAAGTTTGGTGAGAGACGATTCGCGCTTTTCAGACTCGTGCTTTTTCAGATCGTTTAACTGCTGTTCGGTTTGTGCATGTGGGTTTTTCAGTGCGTTCTTGTCCGCTTGTTACTGATTTTCAGCCCACTCTTCACAGGCCTTGCTGTTCTTCAGTGCGTTCTGTTTAGTTCCTTCTGATCAGCCGACCGATTTGAAGCCATGCTGCAGGTACGTGCTCGTCGTAGAGTTCAAGCTGTGCAGGGGCTTGGTGTTGGGGTTCTTGTTTTGACACAATCCCAGTCCATGAACAGGGCGAGGAGGAGTTAATGGACCAAGAATTGGTTGCTCCAGCGTGACCAATTCTCGCACATGCCTTTGCTTCGTGAGATCTGTGAGAATAATCCTGATGATTTCAGGAACTATCTCAGGATGACGGACCCCATTTTTCACCGTCTGGCTTTGCTGACTCCTTATATCAGCAGGCAGGACACCTGCATGCGGCAATCCATCACTCCGGAGCAGAGGCTAGTCGCCACGTTGCGGTACTTGGCGACAGGGAGAAGTCTGCAGGACCTCAAGTTCTCGACAGGCATCTCCCCCCCAGGATCTGGGGATCATTATCCCAGAGACCTGTTCTGCTATCATTTAGGTCCTGCAGAAGGACTATATTAAGGTAAGTTTTCTCCTTTAACATAACATTCTATGTATGTAATGTTTGCTAATGCATTGTATTTCTTTCATCGTTCCCTAATTAATATGATTGTAATATGCTGTGAATGTCCCCTTTGTCCTTATGTATGCTGTAATCTCTTAATGCTCCTTTTTTGTCCTTCATGCATATTTGCCTTCACTAACCTCCCCAGCATGCTATCCTGGGCCCATATACACCTATAGCCTAGTCACTTAACAATAAGTATATTGTCAACTCCATTGTAGTGCTTTACCCTAAACACCCCCTAAAATGTGTCCAAATGTTATGTGTGTCCTTAAATTAATTTATAAGCCCCCTCCCCTAAAATTTTATCAATGGACCATCAGAGGGGGGAGGAATCTGATAAGTGGACCTTTATATTTTTGTCTTTAAATACTCCTTAAAATAAATATTATACTGATGTTGGGCAAGAATGTTTTTTGTGTAATCTGCTTGCAATGTTATGTGCAAAAGTACTTATATTTTTTTTTCTTGTTTGACTCCACAGTTTCCTTCAACGCCACAAGAATGGCAGACTGTGGCCTCTCATTTTGCCGACCGTTGGGACTTTCCCAACTGTGGAGGGGCTATAGATGGGAAGCATGTCCACATCGTGCCACCACCCCATTCGGGGTCTTACTATTATAACTATAAGGGTTTTAATAGTGTAGTGTTAATGGCGGTGGTGTCGGCACAATATGAATTCCTGTATGTGGATGTGAAGAATGGCCAGATGTCGGATGGAGGAGTCTTCGCCCAGACGGAGTTTTACCAGCATCTCCCAGAGTGGTGGCCTGGCATTGCCACCTGATGTGGATAACGTGGAAGGACTCCCCTTTGTCTTTATTGCAGATGAAGCCTTCAGTCTGGGCGAGCACCTGATGAGGCCATTTCCCCAAAGGACCCTCACCCCCGAGAGGAGTGAGGGCCAGAGCGAGAAGAGTTGTTGAGAATTCCTTCGGGATAATGGCCAGCCGGTTCCGCCTGTTTCTGACCGCAATCCATATGGCGGACTACAAACTCAATCATATCATCCTATCATGCTGCATACTGCACAATTATTTAAGAAAAAATTCCACAAATTATATAGCCTCAGTTGGGCCTGAGGCCAGACTTATTACCGATAATCCTCTGACAGCCTGGATACTGGCCGTACTGGCTTGGCCCCCCAAAGCGCCCGTGAAGTTCGGGAGAAATATGTAAATTATTTTATGGGTTGGGGGACCATTGCTATGCCAGACAATGTGTAAAAATTTTTTGTAATAAAACCAAAAAAAATCTGTTAAAATCTCTAAGAAATCAATAAAAAATGAGTTGCGCTAATATCAACCTTCCAGTCAGACTAATACCTAGTGCATAACATAGATCAATCCGTGATTCATAAATAGTGACAATACAAAAAAAATATATATAAAAATTGTAAATAGATGTGACAGGTCAGCCCACCTACAGCGTGATTCAGATAATGTGTAGAAATAAATAAATAAAAAAATAAATTAAAAAAATAATTTTCTTTATTGCTTGTGTGTGTTTTTGGATGTATCCTAGGTTTTCCTAGTGCACTTGTAGTGCCAAGTGGATTTTCCTTTAGTAAATAAGGCCCATTGTCTCTGTAAACACAAAATTACTTAAAAAAAACTGGTATTGAGCAGTGAAAGAAGAAGCCACACATTGTTGATTATCAAATTTTTTACTGTGTGCACATTCACATATGTGCTTTATAAAATTTTTGTTGACAACAATTTTTATTTTTTTTGTTAATTTTTTTTTATTTTTGTTCTAAACAGGCATGTTTAATAACATAACATACAAAACTCTGGAACTTACAAAGTTCAACATAGAAAAACAGAAGGCAATATCAGACATTCTAGTGTCCAAAGTGTCTTGATCTTGCCTTCATCAGATGGGGTGAAGTCACCCCTGTAAAAGCCAAATTTTGAAGATGCACACAAATTGGGATTCAAAAATGGGTATTTCCCTCCTGATCCCATGCCTAATGTCAACATGTGCTATCTCCCATCATGGGGGGAAATCAATGGACGTGTTTTGGGGGGGCAACCCTCTTCCTCTCACCTACTTCATTTGGGAGTGAGGGGTTTCACCCACCAATCGCATACATTGATCTCCCCTGATGCATGTTGACATACTGTGTGCATCTTCAAAATTTGGCTTTTACTAATTACAAAAAAAATAGTTTTTTTTAAAACAATTATTAAAATGGTTGCATTTTGAAGATTTTTTAAATTCTCCTCAACACATCAATCATGTTCTTCATTTGTTGCTTCATAAAATATAGTTTATTTCTTATGATGTCAATTTCACTAATCCATGTCATGATGTCCTGGATTAGCCTTTGTGCACTGTCACTTGTGAAATGTTGAGCTTGCTCTTCCACAACCAGCAAATCACCTTAAAAATTTTGGAAAAACATGTATTATAAATATGCAGGCATACATATATTACCTGAAGCTGGGGTGTCAGACACTCACCTGCTGTGGTGACAGGTTCGCCAAGTTCCTCCACCTCTCCTTCCTCCAGATCCTCAGGGTGCGGTGTTTTTTGAAGTTCCCCTTCTTTGCCAGGTGGGGGGTTCCTGGTGTCCTCTGTTGAGTGGTGTGCTCTGAGTCTTTGTTCGCCTATGAGAAGGAAACATATGGTATACTTTAGCATACAGATATTTAGGCATGACCAAATGTATTTAACCTGTAACTGCCCAAAACATCGTGTTTAATGAGCGAACAATGTTTAATACGAACTATGTTTATTACGACCGATTACTGTGCCCAATAACCTGAAACTTGCCATTTTAAAATGTCCTACAGTAAAGAAAATCACAGGGTGCAGCATGCAAGTAATAATAATAAGAAGAAGAACACACGGCAAGTACTTACTTTTTTGAAGCACTTTCTTGATCCTTCGGTACTGATCGTGCTCCCTCATTTTCAAGTCTGACCATCATTTCCTCAATTGCTCCTTGGATCGTCGTACCCCAAAATTCTTCTGCAGACTCTTCACAACTTTAGTCATGATCTTGGCCTTTCTCAGATTAGGGTTTAGGTACAGTCCATACTTCCCATCATAGTCGGTCGTCCTCAAGATGTCCACCATCTCCACCATCTCTACAAAGGACATATTTGAGGCCTTAAATCTCCTCCGGGATTGTGACGTTTCTGGCTCCGGGCTTTTCTCCTCGTTACTGGATTTACTAATAACAGACACCTGCTCTATCTCCGCCATGTCGCTCCTACTGCGCGCCGAAGAGAAGGGGCGGGGAATACTCCTCAAGATCCCAATTTTCTTTTCCACAGACTTGATGTGTGCCCTGGGGGCCAAAAGGCTTCACAAATTCCAAACGTTTTTCCAGCATTGCCTTCCTCTTTATTTTGTTACCCAGAATAAATGGATATTTTATTTTCAGAAAATGCTTGCCTATGTGTTTTTATTCAAAAGGACAATTTGTTTGTGAGTAGGCAGGTACATTTCAAAAAGACAATGTCAAATTAACAAGGGACACCAACCAACCTCCTTGAGGTTCAAACAGAAAAAAGAGATAATAATGTTATTGTGGTAACTTGACACAAAAAAAAAAAAAAAAATATGGAGATCACTAGAAAATAATTTTAAATAATCCTAAAAAAAGATCTTGATGAAATAAAAATTAATAAAAGATGACTATAAAAAATAATTGGAAACATTATTATGGAGATCTGGCTTTTAAAAAATACAATATTATTCATGAGGTTAGGAGAAATAATCCAGAAATCAGTTTGTGACAACTCTGTGTGAATATCAGCAGCAAAACAACTTCATTCTTCTAGCATTATAAAGAAGAAAAGAATGCGCTGCATTAAAAGATCACAGAATTTGCAGCGTGAGGAATGTGCTAGCTCCAATACGAACGCTAGTTTTACCACACCGAGCGCTTCCGTCTCGTACTTGCTTCAGAGCATGCGTCGTTTTTGGTCCGTCGGACCAGCATGCAGACGATTGGTTTTCCCAATAGGAATTGGTTCCGTCGGAAATATTTAGAACATGTTCCATTCCTAGGTCCGTCAGAATTTAAAAAAAAAAAAAGTCCAATGAGGCCTACACACGATCGGAATAGACAATGAAAAGCTTCCGTCAGACTTTTTCTGTTGGACATTCCGCTCGTGTGTATGCGGCATTGGGGTTTACAACCACTTTAATGCTGATTCTTGTTTTTTTTTTTTGTTTTTTTTAATCAAGTAAAGTTTTATTGAGAAATAAAAACTCATAAACAAAAGTTTACAACTATTCCAAGACAGTCTCATATGTATCTCAAACATACACCATAAACAGCTCATAAAATATATAACGAACTCAATGAGAAATCTGGCTTGCCACTATCGCACAAAGGCAGTTCTACTTTGCCAGAGGCCTACATCCACATTAATCTACATAATATACAGCCCCAACAAACGTGCATAATAAAGTTTCCCTGTCGGGAGAATAATTCTCATCCAATGTTTTTGAATTTTTAACTAAGTAATCCCCAGGAACAATGTTTTGTTACTTCAACAGCTCCTTAAAGTGTTACTACACCCAGGAGCCTGCAGTCACTATATCTGGTCTCCCCAGGAGCCTGCATTCACTATATCTGGTCTCCTCAGGAGCCTGCATTCACTATATCTGGTCTCCCCAGGAGCCTGCAATCACTATATCTGGTCTCCCCAGGAGCCTGCAATCACTATATCTTTTCTCCCCAGGAGCCTGCATTCACTATATCTGGTCTCCCCAGGAGCCTGCATTCACTATATCTGGTCTCCCCAGGAGCCTGCAATCACTATATCTGGTCTCCCCAGGAGCCTGCAATCACTATATCTTTTCTCCCCAGGAGCCTGCATTCACTATATCTGGTCTCCCCAGGAGCCTGCAGTCACTATATCTGGTCTCCCCAGGAGCCTGCAATCACTATATCTGGTCTCCCCAGGACCCTGCATTCACTGTATCTGGTCTCCCCAGGAGCCTGCAGTCACTATATCTGGTCTCCCCAGGAGCTTGCAGTCACTATATCTGGTCTCCTCAGGAGCCTGCATCCACTATATCTGGTCTCCCCAGGAGCCTGCAGTCACTATATCTGGTCTCCCCAGGAGCCTGCAGTCACTATATCTGCTCTCCCACAGTACACAGAACATGGAAATGCAATTATTTTAGTAAATATGAACTGCTAAATACCTTTTCTCATCAGCTGTATATAGCAGTCTTTGGACTTCTATCAGTGTCTGGTTAAAGCTTGTAGGAGGAGTTTTCATTCTCCCCTTGTCCTATGAGGCTGCTTGACCCCTGACCCTCTGTCTGGACAGTGCTGATTGGCCCTGTGCTGATCACATGCACCCTCCCAAGAAAAAGAAAAAAACCTCTCTAGCAATACACACAAAACTGAGCATGTGCAGCTTGCCCCCAAGGCTCTGTTGTATCAGGAGATGGATTGGGGACGGTGGAAAAAGGGGAGGATTAGAGAAGACCGGATCAAACAGCCTTTTTAACACAATGCACAGGATTAACCCCTTATGTTCCACAGTGAATATAACAAGCATGCTTTACTGCTTATACACACTGATTTTACTGTTGTGGGTTTAGTAACACTTTAATTGTTCCAAATATATTTTATCTGTCATAATAAAATTCCTAAACTTGTAGTTTCAGCGCTCAGTGTGCACATAAGAATAATGACCTTTTCTACTTAAAATGCATTTCCAACATGTGCAAGTATAAATGGCCCCTAAATGTTCAGCTTTATTATAAATGATATCCTAACAATGGAGGCTTCTTTCCCTTCTATTATAAAAACTGCCAGCTGACTATATTTGTTTCCTTCTCCAATTCCATGATGATCGAGGAATGTACAAGGTGTTGTGATATGGAATATGTAAATGAACATGGTGTCTGCCATGTAAAGGTCTAAAAAGAAAGCTTGTAACAAATATTTGAGTAGTCATTTTCCTTCCTCTTGGCACAGAGTATAAAATTAAACTTTTTGATACATTTTATTGGCCGCTCGCCAAAACGTTTAATTTTGACTTCAAAGGCAGAGAAACTTCTAGAAACAGCGAGGGAGCAGTTGTACTCCAGTGTCAGGATGGCAGAAAGATAATGATTAAAAGGCTGGAAGAGCACTGTGAGACTTGTATTAGGCTATTTCTCTTCATATTTAGCAAGCATTTGATAGCATTAATGTGCTTTCAAACACCTTCTTTTGTATGGTATCAATGTCTTAGCTATGCTGTATAGCAGTGGTGGTTAACTTATTGATATAGAGCAGGGGTCTCCAAACTTTCTAAGACTACTTTCACACTGAGGCGCTTTACAGGCGCTACAGCTCTAAAAATAGCGCCTGTAAAGCACCTCTCCTGTGTCTCCAGTGTGAAAGCCCCGAGGGTTTTCACACTGGAGCGGTGCGCTTGCAGGACGGTCAAAAAATTCCTGCAAGCAGCATCTTTGCAGCGCTATAGGAGCGGTGTATTCATCGTTTCTAAAGTGCCCCTTCCAATTGAAAACAACGGGGAAGCGCTGCAAACCCGCCGGCAAAGCGCCGCTGCAGCGGCGCTTTGCAGGCGGTTTCTAACCCTTTTTTGGCCGCTAGCAGGGGTTAAAGCCACCCCGCTAGTGGCCGAATAGCGCCGCTAAAACAACGGTAAAGCGGGGCTAAATATAGCGCCGCTTTACCGCCGACGCCCGCCCGCCCCAGTCTAAAAGTAGCCTAAACAAAGGGCCAGTTTACTGACCTTCAGACTTTAGGGGGGCCGGACTGTGGCCATTGGGAGTAGAAAAGGTCCCGACGTCCGTGGAAAATAATGCCCTATTGTTTGTTTCAGTGGGAGTAATTGTGCCCCATCATTGGTGTCAGTGGGAGGAGTTGTGCCCCATGATTAATGTTGGTGTCATTGGGATGAACCGTGCCCCAATGTTGGTGTCATTGGGAAGAATTGTGCCCCATCGATGGTGTCAGTGGGAGGAATAGTGCCCCATTGTTGGTGTCAGTGGGAGGAATAATGCCCCATTGTTGTCATTGGGAGGAATAGTGTCCCATCATTGTAGTCATTGGGAGGAATAGTGTCCCATCGTTGGTGTCATTGGGAGGAATAGTGTCCCATCGTTGTAGTCATTGGGAGGAATAGTGTCCCATCATTGTAGTCATTGGGAGGAATAGTGTCCCATCGTTGGTGTCATTGGGAGGAATAGTGTCACATCGTTGGTGCCATTGGGAGGAATAGTGTCCCAACGTTGGTGTCATTGGGAGAAATAGTGCCCCATCATTGGTGTCATTGGGAGGAATAATGTCCTATCGCTGGTGTCATTGGGAGGAATAGTGTCCCATCGTTGGTGTAATTGGGAGGAATTGTGCCCCATTGTTGGTGTCATTGGGTGGAATTGTGTCCCTTCGTTAGTGTCAGTGGGTGAAAATACTCCCTATTGTTGGTATCAGTGGATGAAACAGTGCCCCAAGGGCTGGATAAAAGCAATGAAAGGGCCGCATCTGGCCCCCGGTCCTCAGTTTGGAGACCACGGATATAGAGGGCCTCAAGTGCGGCCTCTGACATCACCAAAGGGCTGCACACTAAAAGCTGTCACAGACTGTGAACATTCAACAAGAGATGGTCAGAGACTGCAAACATGCTAAATGAGTTGTTGCAGACCAGAGACATGTTGTAATCCACAGTCATAACCTAGAGCAGGGGTTTTTAATTAAAATTCACAGAGGTCCAATCAATAAAATTATCTTACTCAGCCCCCCTTTAAATCACTGCCCCTCTTTACAATACAGTCCTCCCCCTACGTCCCCTCTTTACATCACAGTCCATCGCAGCCGCCCTTAACAGCACAGGCCCCCTTTATATCGCAGGATCACCTTTTATATTTCATTCCCCTTTTACATTGCAGCCCCACTTCCTTTACATAGGTGTCATTAACAATCCCCCCACCACCACCACCACCTTTCTAGTCCTACCTGCACATAGCATGGCAGACAGCAGTGGCATGGGAAAGGACACACAGGCAGCTGAATGGGGTGGCTGCTGTGATCTGGACAGGATTGTCACTCGGTACACTATTTAGTGATGCCAAGCCTAGAAACATGCTGCATGAGAATGTTAGAGATTCCTTTAGAAGTTAAAGTGGAGTTACAGTCTGTAAAAAAAGTATTAAAAGTCAGCAGCTACAAATACTGTAGCTGCTGACTTTTAAAGGATATGTAAAGTCTCGTTTAAAAAAACAATAAAAAACAAACATGTTATACTTACCTCCTCTGTGCAGTTGGTTTTGCACAGAGTGGCCCCGATCCTCCTCTTCTGGGGTCCCTCAGCGGCGCTCCTGGCTCCTCCTCTTCTCGAGTGCCCTGTCAGAGAAGCGCTCTCACTCGGGGCACTCGTGCGGGCGTGTGCCCATGTTCTGCTGCTGCGTCTATTTACACAGACAGCAAGATTTGGCCCCGGCTCCCGCGTCATTGGATTTGATTGACAGCAGCGGGAGCCAATGGCTGCGCTGCTATCAATTTATCCAATCAGGACCCGAGACACCGGCTGGAGCTGGTGTGCTCGTCCTCGTCGCTGGAAAGATGGATAGACACCAGGAATAGAAAATTACGGTAAGCATGAAACAATTTTCTGTTTTTTGTTTTGGACAGAGTGGATTTGAACAGCTGACAGTTTTTATTGCTGTCTGCGCATCCATTAGGGAGATTCGTTTTCTCTATTTGTCCAGTTTACCATTTTCATTGAAAGTGAAAGTAAAAGAAAATTCCAAATTTTGGGTTGTCCCCAGAAAATTAATAGAGGGGAAATCTTCCAATGGGGACACTAGTTCTGGTGACCTGGGGGTCCCCAAGGGATTCCCCTAATTTGCAGGGATTTCCTCTCACTTCCTGTTTGACTATGGGACAGGAAGTGAAGTGAAGGGAAATCTCCACAATGGGACACAGATGGTGAGAAAAAAAATTTGATAGGGGTTATAACCCTCCCCTCCCTGAAAAAAAAAATGTTCCTATTATTCTACTTTAAGTGCCAAACCTGTGACCCCGTCACCCTTTTTTTAAAATCCCCCCCCCCCCCCTGAATTCTGAATTTCTTATTTTGCCTTATTCAGATGTATTATGAGCAAATTTGTGGATTTAGTGGATACTGTTGCAAGGCCTTTCCACAATAGCTCTAATAAAAACAAGTGCAGACCACCTAGTAATTAGTGTAAAAGGAAAGTTAAAAAAAAAAAGAAACAGCAGATATTGCATTAGATGTTATGAAATGTAATCTCAAAGATCATACACAATGCAAAGACACCTTTGTTCAAATATCCACGCCAAGCTATCTGCCTTTATCTTTTTTTCAGCACCTAATTTTCTATAAAATGTGGTGTACACATCTGATGTTTGTCCTGACTGCAACCTGCAAGGCACTTCCGCCTGTGCTCTCCATTGGTTTTACTCTTTGTTTACAGTCATACTACTATGTTTTTTTTTTCCATGCTGCATTACCTCATTTCACCACTAGAGAGAAGAAGGAAGTTGTGTATGTAACATGATTCACCCCTGTCTACTTCAAGTAGCAAAAACTATTTGTGAGATCCCTTCTGATATCTACATACTGCTGGGTTCAGGATAACTTCCACGGATGTTTGGTGTAGCAAAAAATATTATTTTACAAGTAACACAGTAACTAGCATGCAAGTAACAAAGATAAAAAAAATACAGAAAGTTATAAAAGAATACAAAGTTGCCAAAAGATACAAAACAACTTAACAATTATTTGTAATTTAAAGTAGCACTAGAACTAGTAGAACTAGAAGCAAAACTTTTTTTTTTTTTTTTTTCATTTTGGATAGAGCAAGGGAGGGTTATATTTTTTTCACCATCTGTGTACCATTGCATACATTTCCTCTCACATCCTGTTCCATAGCCAACAAGGAAGCGAGAGGTAATCCCTGCAAATTAGGAGAATCCATTGGGGGTCACTAGAACTAGTGCCCCCCATTGGAAGTTTTCCCCACTATTACCTTTTTTAGGGGCAACCCAAAATTTGAGATTTTCTTTACTTTCACTTTCAATGATAATAGTAAACGGGACCAATAGAGAGGTGGAATCTACCTAATTGGGGGCACAGACAGCAATAAAAAGTGACAAGCATACTAATCACATTCCATCTCCTAAAGGGGGCACAGACAGCAATAAAAGCATGACAGGCATTCTAATCCATCTCTACTCCATCAAAAACTAAAATAAAAATTTTGCCTTTAGTTATACTATAAAGGATATGTAAAGGTTTGCTTAAAAAAAAAAAACCCAAACATGTCATACTTACCTCCTCTGTGCAAGGTTTTGCACAGAGTGGCCCCCGATCCACCTCTTCCCGGTGTCCCTCAGTGGCGCTCCTGGCTCCTCCTCTACTCGAGGAGAGCCGATCTCCCTCACGGCACTCGTGTGGGCAGGCTCCCGTGTCCTGCTGCTGCGTCCATTGACACAGACCGCAGGGCCCGGCCCCTCCCCCTGCGTCATTGGATTTGATTGACAGCAGCGGGAGCCAATGGCTGTGCTGCTATCAGTCTATCCAATCAGGACCTGAGACATCAGCTGGAGCTGGTGTGCTCGTCCCCGTCGTTGGAAAGACCGGGTTCAGGTAACTGAAGGGCGGGGGGGGGCAGCTGCATCACTGGAGGTTTTTCACCTTAAAGTGGAGTTCCACCCACTTTTACAACTCTTCAGCATCCCTCACTAAACTGTGCACTGTAAACAAATTGGATATTTTTTAATTTTTTTTCTCAGCACCTACTGTATATCTGCTGTGTTCATTTTTCACTTCCTCCTCCCTGACCGCGGCCCATCGCATCATTTCCTGTTTGCAATGCCTTCTGGGAAGGGGCGGCAACTTCCTCTGAAACTGCCATTGCTATGGAAACCTGACCTGAAACCTATTACACTGCTTGTGCTGCACTGAGCATGTGGGGCGGCAACTTCCTCTGAAACTGCCGTTGCTATGGAAACCTGACCTGAAACCTATTAGACTGCTTGTGCTGCACTGAGCATGTGCGAGATCTGCAAGGATGAGATCCAGGAAGAAATACAGTCTGGCTTCAGATGCCCACACTTAAGATGGCCACGACCTGCTGTAAGTTTATAAAATAACAAACTACTGCTATAAACTAACAAAACAGACCTTAGTTTACAGACTAATTTTACTAGAATACATTAAGCTTGTGTATTATAGGGGTATTTTTATTTAAAAAGTATAATTTCGGCCGGAACACCACTTTAATGCATTAAGGTGAAAAACCTTGAGGGTTTACAACCCCTTTAAGATCAGTAAAACTAGACTGAAACTGCTTTGTTGCTCATTATAACCAACTCTCTTAGCTTTTATATATTTTTTTCCAATTTCGCTCATTATTTGGCCCTAAAATTCATGTTGCTATCAAGTTTATGGCTGTTTATTCTTTTCCCAGTCAAAGTGAAAATTGTAATCACTAATAATTTAAAACTGGTCTCTTCCCACAAGAGCATGACAGAGACTAAATGGGCTTCCAAATATTGTATCTGTAGTTGCATGTTCATTTTTTAAATTCAACTATATATTTTTTTTAAAGATTTGTTGAGTTATGTAACCACTCACAAACGCGGCAATAACCAACCAGCCCTGTTTCGTGTCTTTTGGGTGTTGTAGGGGAGGGGCTGAGTTACCTTTGGTGACCTTTAATAAATCATTAATAATGCAAAAACGGTAAAAGATAAAGCGGAGACTTAAACGACACGAACTAGCACAAACGTGGCGCTAACCAATCAGCCCGGGTTTGTGTCTTTTGGCTGTTGTGGGGGGGGGGGCTGGGTGATGTCATTATCTGGAAAAATAAAACAATTGCTAGGATTTTAAAAATAAAAGCAGCAGAAATTTACATTTTTACAGAACAAAAAAAAAAAAACAGCACTAACGAAACACTTGAGTTTTTATTTGTGCTGATTGTAGGGGGGCCAGTTTTGCTGAACTCTACTTATTTTACTTGAACAGTAAATTTTAATTTAAAGTAATGGATGACGGTAATTCTAAGATTCTATTGGTGGATTAGACGCTTCCGTGGCGTTAAAAAAACATCTTTTAGCTTTGAGATTTTCGTACCCTAAGATAAATAGACAAGTGGGCCAGAGAGGTCTTAATATAATCCAAGAAGTTTCCAAAAGATTGACGTTCAGACCTGTTTAGCCAATCGATGTTGTTACTTTAATCCTAAATTTGTGGTCCTGGTCTTTTGGAACCTTTAATCAGAATCTACCACCTTTTATTTCCATCCTTTTTCCGTTATGCGTGGCTAGGTGAAATGTCATGGTTAAGACACAGATGGCCTCCAAGAGGCTTTCATCAACAGCAGTCCAATAATAATCATTAACAATGATGGACTGGCCTTATAACCAGCAAGTGGAGGAGGACACCTCCAACATGGGCAAAGATTGCAAAGCATAATCTTTTCTTAGCCGTTAATAGATGGTTTTGTGATTCTTGAAAATTATCAAGCAGAACTTTTTAATTTGCCTTGAAAGGTGACGCAAGAGCATGCGCTCCAGAAATTCCCTCTTAATTGATGATTCCATTTAATTTTAAGGGTCAACTGATTAGTAGGACACTAGGTCCCCAGTTCATCACCATTACTAATAAGATCGTCACCAACAGAAAGGCAGAGTTTGGAGGGTTTTTAAAGTTACAAATTAAATAAAAACTATCTATAGTACAGGCGAGGCTGAAAGAATATTAAAGAAAAATATACCTTGATGTACCAATTTTAATTAATTGAGGAATATAATTTTAATTTAGCGAGAGGAAGAGCAAAGCACCATCCATGGCTGTAACTAACCTTGGTGCAGCCCCATATCAATATAAGAGGGGTCTTAAAAAAGATTCCACATTTTTATATACAGTATAGAACTCCAAAGCGGAGGTAAACTCATTGATTTAACAGTTTCAAAAAACAGTTACATTTCCGGCACGTGCTGGAAATATAACTGTTGGATGTGCTCTCAACCAAACTGTAAACCATCCAATGGCTGGTGTTATAACAGATCACATGTGCAGATTCAGTTGAAGATTAAACAGAGGCCAAGATGGCAGCTTCCTTGGCTGAAAACAATAGAAGGGTTTACTTCCACTTTTGAAGAACCCTCGGATAATATTGACCAGAAATTAATGTTTGTGGTAAGATTATTGACAATGAAGTACATTGTAAAGATGAGAAAATAACTATCATTTCCTACATGTATCTAATATTTTGACATTCCTTTGAAATTTGGATCCTTTTGAACTCCTTCAAGGTCAGCTCTCCGCTCTTTGTATTATTTGTGATCCCATTTGGTTTTCTAGGAAGTCCTTTTTAATTAAATGCCTCCAAAGCTACAGTTTAAAATGAACACCTATACCTGAGATCTGGCCTCGTAAGATGTGACAAGGTGGACACAGGAGATAATATACACTCCCCTGGTTTGTTATCCAAATCCTCAGGTAAAAGTTTAAAATTCTTCTTTTATTATTGTCGGGGGGAGGTTAGAACGTCAGTTAGACTTTTATCATATGTGTCCACACTGGATATCTCCCCATACTTTCCTCCCAGGTGAGAATGTTTTTACTGGGACAGAAACTGAATGAACAGACCTGAGAGAACTGAAATAATCTCTATTCCATCCAAAACACAGAAACGTTACAATGTTATTATTTAGCCAGTAAATTGCATCATTATTTACATTTGTTACAAATCTTTATCTTGAAAAACAAAAGACAGATGATTCTGAGTGTGGGATGCACATCATCTGCCCAGTTAATCTTGGAGAGTAAACTAATTATTGTAAATTAGACTGATTATTTAGATTTAAATCTTAGTTTTTTTCTTTAAATTGTATCAGTGTAATTCTCTACTTCTGGTGGTCCCCAGAAACATATGTTAGCTCCTAAAATGGCTCTAAAATGCTTTAGTGCACCTGAGGCTGTGACCTATGAAGTTCCTCTAGTTCTGAGTCATTATGGCTGATGGATTTTGAACATGGAGTTCCAGTGAAAGTCCCTACAAAGATACCCATATGATCACCATTGGCCCAATCCCAAGCTTCCATACTTGTGCATCCCTCCATTAGGCCCTTTGGTTGCATGATGCCCTTACAGCTTAATCAATATTGGTCTTGTGCCATACGCAACCAGGTCCAGTGGTATGATGGCACGGCTCCCTGAGAGACAGGGCAAGGTGCAGAGCTAAGGGCTTTGCCAATGGATCAAGACCTGTAGACCATTACCACCACTGGTGATAACCAGATCTGTGCAACAGTCATTAGTCAGTAGGCCCTAATCTCTCAGATAAGGTTGCATTGTTGAACCTCGTCTGGGCAAGTTTGGTTTTACAACGGTGGTGTCAAAACATGGACTTGCTCTCATAGACCAGTGCCTATAGTTCCACCAACTAGCCAATGAACTCAGATGACCAGATATGTGCACCCATCTATTGGCCCTTAATTGCTTGATGGTTTCTAGGTGACCATGCCTGTTCACCTATCCATTAACCTGTCATTGGTCAACAAAGTCCAGCCAATCAAGCTCTCCTAGACCAGTGCCCATAGTTCAACCAACTGGCCAATGAACTGAGATGACCAGATTTGTGCACCCATCTATTAGCCCCTTGTCGCTTGATGGTTTCTAGTTGACCATGCTTGTTCACCTCTCCATTAACCTATCATTGACCAACAAAGCCCAGCCAATCAAACTCTCCTAGACCAGTGCCCATAGTTTCACCAACTGGCCAATGAACTGAGATGACCAGATACGTGCACCCATCTATTAGCCCCTCGTTACTTGATGATTTCTAGTTTACCATGCCTGTTCACCTCTCCATTAACCTGTCATTGGCCTAAAAAGCCCAGCCAGTAAAACTCTCCTAGACCAGTGCCCATAGTTCCTCCAACTGGCCAATGAACTGAGATGACCAGATATGTGCACCCATCTATTGGCCCCTCATTGCTTGATGGTTTCTAGTTGACCATGCCTGTTCACCTGTCCATTAATCTGTCACTGGTCAACAAAGTCCAGCCAATCAAGCTCTCCTAGACCAGTGCCCATAGTTCCACCAACTGGCTAATAAACTGAGATGCACAGGCTTGGTTGTCTGGACTTTGTTGATTATTGACAAGTTAATGGAGGGGTGAACAGGGATGGTCAACTGGAACCCATCAGGTGATGAGGGGCCAATAAATGGGTGCACAGGCCTATGCATCTTAGTTCATTGGCCAGTTGGTGGAGCTATGGGCAATGGTCTAGGAGAGCAGGATGATGTTTTGGCACCACCATTGAAAAACCATTTTTGTCTGGACAAGCTTCAACAATGCAACTTATCTGAGCGCGTGGGGCCTACTGAATAATGACCATTGAACAGATCGGATCACCAGGGGTGGTAATGGTCTACATTGGCTACTCATGAGCCAACCAGGCCTGTGCCCCTCATCATTGGTTCCTCATCAGCCAACCAGGCCTGTGCAACTCTCCATAGGTCAATAAAGCCCGGTCAATCAAACCTAATCACTTCTCCCCTGGTCACTTACTAGCCAATGGGCATTGGCCAATGAGGCCATTGCTACTCTCCATTGGCTCCTCATTAGACAATGGTCACCAGCCAAATAGAGCTATGTAACTCTTCATTGGCCTTTCATTGGTCTATAAAACCCAACCAGTCAAACTTAATCTCTTCTCCAAAGAACAAGAAAAGGATGCAACAACTTTTTTTAAAGTCCAATAAAATTCATACAGTCACGGAGACAAGGAACAAGAACTAACGCGTTTCACACCACCAGTGGGTGCTTAATCATCTCAACCTTTTCTCCACTGGTTACTCACGAGCCAATGGGCATTGGCCAACTGGGTCTTGTGCAACTCTCATTGGCTTATGTGAATATGGGCCCATGGAGGCTGCACAAGGCTGGTTAGTTGGAGTTTTGTGCAGTTGTAGGGCCCCAACCTGGTGGTTATTGTTGACTGGTTGGATAAAAATGGTTTTCCAATGATGGTGGCCAAGGACAGGACAGCTGGGTCAATGGAGTCCCTCGCCTCCTCTCCCAGAGACACTTGCGCCCTATTTAAAGCTATAATAAGTTGCCCTGTGGCCCCCTGACCACCCAATAGGCCCTCCATTTGGCTAATGGCTGGGCCCCTAGGGCCATTGTGCTCCTCCATGAGGCAGACATTCCAGGCACAGAGCCCCTCCCCCCTCCACCCCTCACCACATGGCTGCAGCACTGAGCCCATCTCACCCACGTGACCAGAAAATAGTCCCGGCCGGCGGAGTGATCCGTACTCCTCCCGAGGAGGCGCCCCCTGGCGGAGACAAGACCTCCCCGCTTCTCCGGTACCGAGGACAGAGCCGAGCTCCCGGTGTGCGCCGTCTGGGGTGTGTCCTCCGTGTCACCCCCCGCCCCTTCCCCCCAATACCGGAGAGGAGAACCCCGGTGCTCGGTGTAGGGACCCCCCCTCCGGACAATGAGTCCCCCCTTCATGCTAATGAGCCGCTGACGACACATCCGATCTTTCTCCTCCGCCATATTGGTCAGCGGGAGGGAGACAGCGCCGGGTATTGTCTGCCCCGCCACCGACACACCGACCGACCCCACCGGAGGAGGAGGAGGGGTGAGTCACCCCACAAGACTTACCGGATATACACCGGGGAGATCCCTCATCACCCACTGGATCTATAGGTACTGGAGGGCTCCGACACACCGGGATCTATACACTTCTATAGGGGAGAGGAGAGCTCCGACACACCGGGATCTATAGGTACACACCGGGATCTATACACTTCTATAGGGGAGAGAGGAGCTCCGACACACTGGGATCTATACACTTCTATAGGGGAGAGAGGAGCACCTCACATAATACACTTCTATAGGGGAGAGGAGAGCTCCGACACACTGGGATCTATACACTTCTATAGGGGAGAGAGGAGCACCTCACATAATACACTTCTATAGGGGAGAGGAGAGCTCCGACACACTGGGATCTATACACTTCTATAGGGGAGAGGAGCTCCGACACACCGGGATCTATACACTTCTATAGGGGGAGAGGAGAGCACCTCACATAATACACTTCTATAGGGGACACCAGATACACCTCCTGTATAGCTCACATCTCCTCCTATATACCTCACATAATACACTTCTATAGGGGAGAGCACTGGGTTCAGATACACCCCACACCTCCTGTATACCCCTATATACCTCACATAATACACTTCTATAGGGGAGAGGAGAGCCCCGGGATCTATACACTTCTATAGGGGGAGAGAGGAGCTCTGACACACCGGGATCTATACACTTCTATAGGGGATAGGAGAGCACCTCACATAATACACTTCTATAGGGGAGAGGAGAGCTCCGACACACCGGGAACTATACACTTCTATAGGGGGAGAGAGAGGAGCTCCGACACACCGGGATCTATACACTTCTATAGGGGGAGAGGAGAGCACCTCACATAGTACACTTCTATAGGGGACACCAGATACACCTCCTGTATAGCTCACATCTCCTCCTATATACCTCACATAATACACTTCTATAGGGGAGAGGAGAGCTCCGACACACCGGGATCTATACACTTCTATAGGGGGAGAGGAGAGCTCCTCACATAATACACTTCTATAGGGGGCACCAGATACACCTCCTGTATTGCTCACATAATACACTTCTATAGGGGAGAGGAGAGCTCTGACACACCGGGATCTATACACTTCTATAGGGGAGAGCACCTCACATAATACACTTCTATAGGGGAGAGCACTGGGTTCAGATACACCCCACAACTCCAATACACCCCTACCTCGCACCTACCATATACCTCACATAATACACTAATATAGGGGACACCACTGGGTTCAGATACACCACACACACCTCCTATATACCTCACATCTCCTATATACCTCACATAATGCACTTCTATAGGGGACACCACTGGGTTCTATAGGACTTCAGATACACCACCTATACACCCCTATATACCTCACACCTTCTTCTACATGCCTCACGCCTCCTATACACCCCTACATACCCCACACCTCCTTCTATAGGGGACTTCACTGACTGGGATGTATAGGGGAGAACTGTGACTGAAGGGTAAGAAATGATGCACAGCACACTGAAATCTATAGGACATCACAGATGTGTTCTATAGGGGACCTCCGACTGGCTGGGATGTATAGGATGGAGTACACCACTATGGGCCTTCTGTAGGACATCCTAGACGACACCTTCTATGGGGACATCACTGACTGACTGGGACGTATAGGATGGAGTACACTTCACTCCTACAGGGGACATCACTGACTGAGATGTATAGGATGGAGTACACCACACATCTTCTATAGGGGACATCACTGAGATCTACAGGACATACTGGACACCTCCTTCTATGGGGGACATCACTGACTGGGCCGTATAGGATGGAGTACATCTCTGTATACCCTTCACTTTTTCTATAGAGGACACAGAGCTCTGTGCAACTCCTATAGGGGATGTTTTATGTGTGTGTGTATATTGGGGCAGCAGCTGTGCAGATTTCTGTGTGGTGTTTTATAGGGGACCCCCCATGCAGATCTGTCTCTCTCTCGCTCTACACACACATAGGGGACCCCCCCCCATAGAGATTTGTTTCTCGCTCTACACACACATATATAGGGGACCCCCCATACAGATCTGTCTCGCTCTACACACACATATATAGGGGACCCCCATACAGATCTGTCTCTCGCTCTACATACACATATATAGGGGACCCCCCATATAGATCTGTGTCTCGCTTTACACACACATATATAGGGGACGCCCCATATAGATCTGTCTCTCGCTCTACATACACATATATAGGGGACCCCCCATATAGATCTGTCTCTCGCTCTACACACACATATATAGGGGACCCCCCCATGCAGATCTGTCTCTCGCTCTACACACACATATATAGGGGACCCTCCCATACAGATCTGTCTCTCGCTCTACACACACATATATAGGGGACCCCCCATACAGATCTGTCTCTTGCTCTACACACACATATATAGGGGACCCCCAATACAGATCTGTCTCTCGCTCTACACACACATATATAGGGGACCCCCCCATACAGATCTGTCTCTCGCTCTACACACACATATATAGGGGACCCCCCCATACAGATCTGTCTCTCGCTCTACACACACACACATATATAGGGGAACCCCCCATACAGATCTGTATCTCTCTACACACACATATATAGGGGACTACCATACAGATCTCTCATTCTACACACACACATATAGGGGACCCCCATACAGATCTGTCTCATTCTACACACATATATAGGGGACCCCCATACAGATCTGTCTCATTCTACACACATATATAGGGGACCCCCATACAGATCTGTCTCATTCTACACACATATATAGGGGACCCCCCATACAGATCTGTCTCTTGCTCTACACACACATATATAGGGGACCCCCCCATACAGATCTGTCTCTCGCTCTACACACACATATATAGGGGACCCCCCCATACAGATCTGTATCTCTCTCTACACACACACATATAGGGGACCCCCCCATACAGATCTGTCTCTCGCTCTACACACACACATATATAGGGGACCCCCCCCCATACAGATCTGTCTCTCGCTCTACACACACATATATAGGGGACCCCCATACAGATCTGTCTCATTCTACACACACATATATAGGGGACCCCCATACAGATCTGTCTCTCGCTCTACACACATATATATATATAGGGGACCCCCCATATAGATCTGTCTCTCGCTCTACACACACACATATATATATATATATATATATATATATATATATATATATATATATATATATATATAGGACCTATATATATATATATATATATATATATATTTCCGTGGGGTTTGCATAGTCGTGCATGAAGGGGGTGTATATGAGGACAGTACAGAGGGTATAGTGTGTGTCTGTCTCTCTCTCTATCTATATATATATATATATATATATATATATATATATATATATTTTTTTTTTCTTCTATAGAGAGAGATAGAACGAACACTGTGTATCTCTATAGGGATGTATATGAGAAGAAGTTCTGTATACTGATACCCAGGGAGTTAGGAATCTCTATTTCCTTCTCCGGGGCATCCAGTATACATCCATCCCATATATATATATATATATATATATATATATAATGTGTGTGTACACTCTGTGTATTGCCCGGATGATGTCTGTGTATCCTATGTAAATTGTAATACAGTGCTGGATGTATAGGGGACAATGATTTTATATATATTTATTATTATTTCTTTTTCTTCTCTGGGATGTATAGAGGACAGTGATCTCACTATATATATTCTCTGGGATGTATAGTGGACAGTGATCTCACTATATATATATTCTCTGGGATGTATAGAGGACAGTGATCTCACTATATATATATATTCTCTGGGATGTATAGAGGACAGTGATCTCACTATATATATATTCTCTGGGATGTATAGAGGACAGTGATCTCACTATATATATATTCTCTGGGATGTATAGAGGACAGTGATCTCACTATATATATATTCTCTGGGATGTATAGTGGACAGTGATCTCACTATATATATTCTCTGGGATGTATAGAGGACAGTGATCTCACTATATATATTTCTCTGGGATGTATAGAGGACAGTGATCTCACTATATATATTCTCTGGGATGTATAGAGGACAGTGATCTCACTATATATATATTCTCTGGGATGTATAGAGGACAGTGATCTCACTATATATATATTCTCTGGGATGTATAGAGGACAGTGATCTCACTATATATATATATTTTTTTTTTCTTCTATAGAGAGAGATAGAACGAACACTGTGTATCTCTATAGGGATGTATATGAGAAGAAGTTCTGTATACTGATACCCAGGGAGTTAGGAATCTCTATTTCCTTCTCCGGGGCATCCAGTATACATCCATCCCATATATATATATATATATATATATATATATATAATGTGTGTGTACACTCTGTGTATTGCCCGGATGATGTCTGTGTATCCTATGTAAATTGTAATACAGTGCTGGATGTATAGGGGACAATGATTTTATATATATTTATTATTATTTCTTTTTCTTCTCTGGGATGTATAGAGGACAGTGATCTCACTATATATATTCTCTGGGATGTATAGTGGACAGTGATCTCACTATATATATATTCTCTGGGATGTATAGAGGACAGTGATCTCACTATATATATATTCTCTGGGATGTATAGAGGACAGTGATCTCACTATATATATATTCTCTGGGATGTATAGAGGACAGTGATCTCACTATATATATATTCTCTGGGATGTATAGAGGACAGTGATCTCACTATATATATATTCTCTGGGATGTATAGTGGACAGTGATCTCACTATATATATTCTCTGGGATGTATAGAGGACAGTGATCTCACTATATATATTTCTCTGGGATGTATAGAGGACAGTGATCTCACTATATATATTCT